>CAIGRB010145976.1:8444-40589 GCA_903798255.1 Fraxinus quadrangulata
ACGACTATGATGGTCGTGGTTATTTTGGGTAGGGTATGAAAGAGATGGTGAACAGTACTTTTTTTGTGGGGCTAGAGCTAGCTTTTTATTTTTTACTTATTTTTTGTTTTCTATTTTATTTTAATTCAAAGTTATCATTTTATCCCTTTAAAATTGATCAAAATCAATTTCTTGAGTCAACCAACGATCAAACTAACCAAAAATACCCATTTGGACTCCAAGTGCATGTTTTTGAAAGGTTGGTAAGGTGTAACAAAATGAACGTTTAGACAAAATCTGCTTAAATGCGAAATCCCATAAAATTCATTGATGTTTTGGCCATATTCTGTTGAATCATCACCATCATATTGAGCACGTGGTGCAGGAGTTGACTGGTGGTGGTCCGAGATGGTGAGTGTGGCCACAAGGTGGTTTCCGCCACCGTAGATCATGTTGACTTGGAAATTCTTGATGGGAATAAAATAATGTATTGATGGTTTTCTTGATTGGTTTGTGATTTGGAATGACGAAATTTATGATAAGATGTCAAGTTTTGTGCTGGAAGTGACAGCGGCACGACGGACGACGACTATGATGGTCGTGGTTATTTTGGGTAGGGTATGAAAGAGATGGTGAACAGTACTTTTTTTGTGGGGCTAGAGCTAGCTTTTTATTTTTTACTTATTTTTTGTTTTCTATTTTATTTTAATTCAAAGTTATCATTTTATCCCTTTAAAATTGATCAAAATCAATTTCTTGAGTCAACCAACGGTCAAACTAACAAAAAATACCCATTTGGACACCAAGTGCATGTTTTTGAAAGGTTGGTGCAGTAGGTGTAACAAAATGAACGTTTAGACAAAATCTGCTTAAAATCGAAAGGTTTGATACAGTGATTGCAATTTTTCCTTTAAAAAATGCACCCAAAACAAAGTAACTTATTATGCTCCTGAATACAAAACCAAAGATACTGATATCTTGGCAAATGTGAATAACCCTGAAGCCATGGGTAGAACACCTAGTAGAGAGATCCAATATTGAGTGAAATTAATATCACAGCCAGTATTTTACCTATTACAGAGATGGTGTAATTTGATTCAAAAATATATATTTTTTTTTTGGCTCATTAAACAATAGACTTAAAATAAGAAAAACGTTACCAATCGTATTTCATTCTTTAAAACACATCATTGCTCCAATAATTTTAACATCCACATGAACATATGACGACAGTAGATAGAGTGAAGGTTGTATGTAAATCAAAGCTGAATGACCTTATTGCTAGAAAGTAAAGATGAGTGATCCAGTAGTACATTCACTGAAAGTTAAGTGATGGACGATGCATCTAACCCAAGATAGAATAGAAAATTCAAGTTTTGGAAATTGAAAAGAAAAAAGTCTCAACTATGGGTTGGATTGTATTTACAATTTTTTTTAAAAAAAAATAGCATTACTAACTTTCAAAATCTTATCCATAAACCAAAAGTGCCACATCCTAGTTCGGCTTTGGATGTTGGTCAAATAGTATTTTATTCATTGAAGGCTACCCTTTATAAAATTAATCAAAATAAGTTTATATGAGCAGATTATTTTAGTGGGTTGTTACTTTATTTAAATAATTGCTTACATAATCTTATACTTGATCAGGTATTTAGTTGTCCAAATTGGAAGTTTGCTTATGCATGAATACTTTTGAAATTGTATCATTGGGTGTTTCAGTGAATTCCTAGTGAAGCATTACCAAAGACATGCAAGTAGCAAATGAGCTTACATTGTTGTCATGCTGAAGTAAGACGTGACGATAAAAGAAACTCCAATGTCAAGATTATAGAGTATTAAAAAGACAATTGATTTGGACCGCTTGTTAGCTTAGCCAGTGTGCCTCTTGTTCAAGCCCAGCTGAGTTGGTAGGCCCGACACGTAAGGCACATGAGCAGAGCCTGACCTCTCGATTAACAACCTGGCTCAGCTCGTTTGAACCTAACTTGGGTAAGGGTAACAAAGGAAATTGTAGGTTTGAATAATTTTGTGTGGTAATTGATAATTCTAAGAGTTCACAATAACCATAATTTTAAGCAAGCATACCGCATGTGCATGAGTACAAGCCCTCCACAAGCTTAATCTACTTTCCTTACGTCACTTGTTTGTTTAATTTTTTCCCCAAGGGGGAGGGGAACGACATATTTGCTCCATTGCAAGGCATTGTGAAAAAAAAAAAGGAAAAAATAAATAAAATTGACACAAGTTCTTTAGCTCATAATCAACTTACAATTAAAACTATCAATGGAAAAAACAAGATGATGTAATAACACAAGTTCGTCTTTATGTAAACGGGATCATTAGATACACGATATTCATGTCAAAGGGATCATTACATGACTTTGTTTCCACGAATGTAACAAATTCTCCATCTTGGAAGGATTTTCCATTTAGTTGCCTCCATTATTGTAATCTCTCTCCACATGGTAATTTTTTAGGCATATGATGTTTTCAAAGATGAAACAAACAAAGTTACACTTACTTGAAGCCAAAAGAAGAATCCACGCAAGAGGTTCAACATTCTTGGTTTGTCGCTTTGGCATCTTAAGAGCGCTTCTTCAAGATCTATACGCAATAAGATATATATCTCAAGTCAGTTTCCCAAGAAAAAATCCTGAATTAATGGAGTGAAAAACTAAGTAAATTGACTCAGAAATGAAGTTTTTCAATTCAAAAAAAAAAAAAATTGGTGAACGAAGAGAGAGAAATAAAGATGGTTGATAGCCACAACAAATTAGGAGCTGATTACATTTTTCTCTTGTTCTGTACATTTCTTTCCTAATAGATTTATTTAGGAATTGCTCATACAATTGAAGTGTTAGGTTTATAAATTTGCATTTCAAGCCAACCCCAGGTGCACAATGCAGGGCAGCCATTCGGACAGAATTAGCACTTTTATATGCAGCTATTTTTATTTTCAGAATTGTAACAGGGACATGACATAAAAATTTACTTTAATCCATGGAAGGGACATGACATAAAATGGGAGCACAAGTTTACATAATTTATGAATAATGTTGCACTAAAATGCAGGTTAAGTTATCCAAGTGAATTTAGCATACACATGGAATAGTCATGATATTCATGAACTTGTCATTGCAGATATCAAACATCAATAGTGATGAAACATTGCAATACCAAACATAAATCTGCAGGGTCTTTCAACTTACCCGGATGGTGATCAAGATATGATTTTCCAACTTCATTTTTTGGGTATGTTCTCTCTCCCATAACGCAATTCCAGATGGCGATCAACTGGGTTGCGTACTTTGATGGCTTGCCAAAGCTTGTCGAACTCCTCTCTATCATATGGTTTTCTGAGAACATGCATGAGCTTTTTCCTAAATCTAGATTGCGTTCCTGGATTGACCTTCACTATTTGTGTAGGGAAGATATCATCCGAATTGCTATTGTCTGAATCGCTATCTCCAGTTTCATATTTAATGAAAACACTCAAACCAGTTTTCTCACCCTTGAATACATAAGACGTTTCGTGTGCTTCAAGATTGCACAAGAAAAGCTCATATTGGGCATCATTCTCCTCAATATCTCTGTCATCATCATGCACACTGACATCATCTTTTTCTCTTTTTCTCTTATTTGATGTAACCCTTTCATACAATTTGTCTTTTGACCCAAGGGTTCCAGACCTAATTTTTAGAGACGCTGATTGTGAGGTCATAAAGTTCCTGGCTTCTTGTTGTTCACCCTCTGAACTAGCAAGTTCTAAATCATAATTAATATCAGAATTACAAAACAAAAGCCCATCAAGGGCATCATTCTCCTTATGAATGCAGTCATTATGACTTTCTCTTCCCCCCCTATTCGATAGATCTTTTATCCCTCGTTAAAAGATACAGCACAAGGTCCCTGTACTCATTCACATTCTTTGCCTGCTTAAACCTTTTTGCAAACTCGTATGAATCCTTGCCTAATAGTTCACCCTTTAACCTATAAAGTTCTAAATCATGATAAATATAATGTTCAAGGAGATCCCGCCAATCCATTTCTATAAAATTACTCTCTTCACCAACATTTCCACCGGTTATTAACAATACATTCCTTTCACTTTCCACACGCAAATATCACCCCTTCAGATTTATATCACATTCTTATAAGATTCATACATCCTGCAATATAAACCCGAAAGATTAAAAAAAAAAAACTTTTAGCGAATTAAGTAATTGTTGAAGTGGAAAAGTTGGAAATCATTTCTAGATTTCGTTCCCGCCCATAGATTTCGTACCAAAGGTCATGCTTGGGAGTTGTTTATGTTCTGTTTAATTTATAATTAGGTTTAAAGTGTCAGTGTATCTTACACATCATATACATAATTACATTGTGAATATAGAATAGTTCCTTATATAAGAGATGATTATGTTGTAACTAGGAAGATGATGTAATTAGGAGATTTGATAAAAATATTTCGGATGTAATTAAGGGCTATAATTTGGGACGGAGTTGTATTTAATGGGAAGAAACTCTTAATTGAGAGGTATTGAGACAATTCTATGATTTTAACATGGTGTCAGAGCTGATTCTACAATCTTCTTAAGGTTTTTTGGTCTTGAAATTCTGGTCGGTAATCCTACCGATTTTTTGGTGATCTGGGTTCCTTTTCTTCCGGCCAAACTGGTTTCAGATCTTCTACTGGAGAACAAGTAGCAGGTTGGACTATGACTCTCCTTACTCTCGCTTGTTAGGTAATGTTCCTGGCTATCACTCTTTACACACTTTTAGTTGTGCCTACTTTGTTCATTTACCACCCATCGAACGTCACAAGCTTACGGTTCAGGAGGCTTAGTGTGCTTCCATGGGATATAGTTCTACACACAAGGGGTTTGTGTGTTACGATGCGGACACTAATAAGCTAGGCATTTCTCGAAATGTGATTTTCTTTGAAAATAAATATTTCTTTCAGTCTCATGTTCCGCTTCTATCATTCTTCCTGCTTTTGATGCTATGCCTTGTCATGTTGACAAGCGCTATTCAAATTGATGTTAATCCGATATTTCATGAGCGGATTAAACATATTGAGGTCGATTGTCACTTCATTTGAGAAGCATTTGACCAACAAGCGATTACACTTCCTCACGTCTCTACCGATCACTGACATATTTTCCAAGACTCTCGGACGTCTTCAACATCAGTTCATGATTGACAAATTGATACTTTTTGATTGACAAACGTCAATTTGAGTGGGGATGTCTGTATATCATACACATCATATACATAATTAGATTGTAAATATAGAATAGTCTTTATTTCTTGTATAAGAGATATGATTATGGTGTAACAAGGAAGGTGATGTAATTAGGAGATTTGACATAAATATTTCAGCTGTGATTAAGGGCTATAATTTGGGACGAAGTTTATATTTAACGGGAAGAAACTCTCAATTGAGAGGTAAGGTATTCTGACAATTCTATGATTTTAACATAACGCGTGTTTAGGAGTTGTTTACATCCCAAAATGGGTTTAGCTCTAATCCTGTACTATTTCATTATATATTGTATATCTGGCCCAAACAATTCTTGAAGCAACTAAAAATTAATCCCAATTCTGGCCATTTTCCAAACCTAAACGAACCAACTGTAAAGCAAAACTCATGCACAACCTTACCAATGGCATGTTTCTCGAGCCTCAATATTGCATTTATGTAAGAAAAATCAGATTTCAAAATTAGGGTTTTTACTTTTAAACCCACGAAAAACCCGAAAATAAAAAATGAAAATGGAGAAGAAAGGATTAATTTCAACATGATTTGGTCTATCTATGTTACCAATTGATAGAATTTAATTAACACAATCAAGAGTCAACTCCCATTAGCAGATTTTGCCACTAACATATGAACAAAACTTATCCGAAAAAAATTATATTTCACAAATGTAAATAGGATGTTACCTTTTATAACTGAAGACAACGGCTGCACCACGGCTTCCTTTCACACGAATCTACTGGACAAAATGGAAAGAAGAAGCATTGCTAAAGGCGATTTTGTGAAGAGACACACTGGAGTGTCTGGACTAAAGCAGCCACTGGCCACACTTCCCATAAACCGCATAGAAAGGTTTTGTGGGCCAAGACTAAAGTGGGCTTCCATTGGGCTTATAATACCATGCAGAAAGGGAAAAAATCATTATGTTTCACAAATGCAAAAATCTGATTTTAAGTTTTATAAATACAAAAATCAGATATTTATTTATTAATTAAATATAATAATATATAATTAATGGTCACAGATACAAAATAATATGTCATAACTTTTATTAGTCACGTTATTTAATTAATTGTTCACAGTTTATTTGCAGGTCACAAATTTTCAAATTAGTTGGTCACAAATTTTTTAATGGTCACATATAAAAAAATTTGTATGTCGCAATTAATTAGTCCATCACAGATTTCAAAATTTATAGGTCACACAGTTACATATTTTCAAACTAGTTGGTCACAGATTCTTTCACGATCACAAATTATATAATTTTTAGGTCACAGATAACAAAATAGTTGGTCACAAATTAACCAACGCCACCACCAACACCAAATAAATGCACCACCGCCGCCAGAAACGCACCACAGCCAAGAACGACGCTTCACCACCACCACCTAACTATAGCAGCGACGAGGGAGATGCTACAACACCATCCACCAACACCACCGTCACCCCTGCGACCGTCACCCTCCGGCACCGTAACTTGTGACCACCCTCGCTCTGCAACCGTCGCCAGCACCAACACCATCCACCAGCACCACCATCAACATATCCACCAACACAAGTACACAAAAATCGTCGCATACCAAACATTCCCCAAATCGCCACCGTCACCACTGCACGATACCACCACTCATATCAACGATTCACCACAACCTCCTCAGATTGGAAAGAGAAAGAAAAAAAACCCCAAACCCCCTCCCCACGCCAGCACCAGTCGGCTCCGAAGGACTGCAGCATCGCGAACGAAGGTGGTCGTTGCTGTGAACGAAGGTGGTCTTCGCGGTATCTGCACAATGGCGCTCGACGACGGCGGCTACTCGTGTGCGAGGGAGAGGATTGAGAGACGGAAGGCATAAAGAGAGAAAGAATGGAGGGGAAAAAGAGGGTAAAATAAATTAGGGAAAGCCAGTGAACAATCGTCGCTGTAAGTTCAGCGCCGGTCTCCGGCAGCGGGGGGTGGTCTCCGACAGTGGGCGACGGCGCCGCAGGTGTGGGTTAAGTGGAGAGAGTGAGGAGAGAATATGGAATCAAATGAATTTGAATTTTAGGGTTTGAAATTGGATTGGGATGAGATGAGTTATATATTTTAATAGTTAAATCAATACTTGAATTTTGAATAAAAAATATTGCCACCTGATTTTTGCAACATGATCTTGAAAAGCCTGGAATTATGTAATTTTCCCACGCAAAAAGGTTCTTCGGCTCAACAAAGTAATAAAGAAAAAAAGTTCATGAATTTATTTAACAGTAAAATTAGAATAGAGAACTCAAAACTGAAATTTCCATAGAAGTAGTGTCATCATCCAGTGTGACACAATTAAACAAGCTAACGATACTTAATTAACAAAAAATGCTAACTTGATGATAGAAACTTCCCGTGTGTGAGATGATCAAACAAAAGAAAAATTCAAAATTCAATATAATGTAAGAATGCCTACTCGTAAACTTATGGGCCGACGCCCTAACCAATGCAGGCATGAAAACAGTGAATATTTGTAATATTTTGCCATTCTATGTGTTGTTGGCCAATTCTGATGATGAAAACCTTGCATCTTTATCCAGTTTGTTATGTGGTCCTTGTATTGATTTCCCCCAACTTTGTTTGGTTCTTAGTAAAAGGGATTTGTAAATTCAATGCTGATGTCTGATTTGTTCATTTCTAATAACATTTAATGTTGGAAGGAAGAATTTTAGCCCACGACACAATATCGTATGATGGTTTTAGGCTTTTTAGTGGACGCATGGCATGGGTAAGTAACACTTGAGAACAAATTCTTAGTAACCAAGTTTACAAACATATTTTGAGGTCTCTGTGGGCGTTCATAAAAGACAGACAGAAATTAAAAACCTTAATATATTAAGTCTTCGCCACTAGAAATTCTTGAAACCACTGTCTGCGCCAACTGAGAGATTTCATTTCAATCTCTGCACCCTATAAATTAATCTAAACTATCCCTTAAATGTTCCATCTCACCATAGAATTAATTCATTCTATTTCCTTTTGATTAGAGAAATTAACTAGTACAAGAAATATTAGTTATTTCAGCAATGTTTGCAGGGCTGCAAGTGTGGCTAAGGTCGAAGGGCAAAGTGATCAATGTGGTAAATATGGTTCCGGCTTAAGAACTCGTCCTTGTGGTAATCTTCGTACGAGCTTTATTAATGGCGACTTTGAAGATTTCAGTAGAAGCGAGGGAGGAGAAGATAAGCGAAAACAGGTTGATGAATCACTTCAAAGGGTCATGTACTTGAATTGCTGGACTCAGAGTTAACTATTAAAGAAATCGGGTTTTTTCCGTTAGAGAATATGGAAATTTTTCCTTATCTTTAACAATTCGTATAGCTTATCAACCGAGGAAGATGCGCAAAGAGATTGAAGATAGTGGCCAAGATGAGATGGAAATATTTCCATATCTAAAACAATTCATAGCTTAAGTCTTTGTCATATGTCACGTAGACTGTAATCCATAGAATGCGTCGAAGATGGTCTTAAAGTGAAGCATTTTCTCAATCGGAATTCCAATTATTAGGCTATTTCTGGTGTTGATTATTAGTACGCATTACATCTTTCAATAGATGTAACAAGGAACAGAACTTAATGAAAACAAGATTCTCATAATTTTTTATTTCCGAAAATGGAACGTGCACCAAGAAAACGACTGGTGTTTAATAAGTTTCATACATTTTTTTACAGTTCCTTTATGCAATATATACAAATTAAGCTATATGATTAATGCAAGTTTTCTTAGTATTTTTCACCCATTGAGTTTTCATTGTTGCAAGCCGGCCTAATCCCAGATAATTAACAATGACTTTTAAAGAAATTTTGCTATAAATAGTAGCCTCGAAGGAAGAGATATTCCACGAGAGTAAAGAGTTTATACTTTTAGAGCAGGTAAAATAAGAGAGAAATCAAATTAAAGATGGCCAAGGCTAGCAACAATATTGCCATGTACATGGCTTTCATACTCTCAATTCTTCTCGTTGTCGTTGTGGTCGAAAGCAGATCATTACTCGGTTGTAAGTGCTAAATAACCATTCCAAATTATTCACTCCAATTTTCTTTCTTTTTTTCTGTTTCAGCTTAGACACTTCGTCTACGTATATCTGTAAAATTAATAGAAATGCTTATGTGGCATAAAAAATCCCTTTGTACAATATTTTAATCGTCGAGTTAGTCAAAATCCATCACACAACTTGTCCGACAAGATGTATTTTTGCCTAACTTGATGATAAAAGTAATGCAGTGCTCGATATTCCATGACACGACATATCTTCTAGTATCCATGATTGTCTTAACTAAAACAACGCTGTAAATTGTTCAACTAACAATGGTTATAACCCGAGGTAGAAACAAAACTTCTCTTGAGTTATTGACTCCTTTTTTTCTTTTTCCTTTTTTTTTCTGGAAATTTACAGCTATCATTAAGGGAAATTCACCCCCAGAATGTGAAGAGGTGGTGGGTGTGAAGAGTGGAGACACTTGTTTTGAGGTTGCTAAGAGCTTCAATTTGACCACTGAAATCTTTGATGCCATCAACCCAAATCTCAATTGTACAGCACTCTTTGTTGGCCAGTGGCTTTGCATTGATGGTTTTATAATCTAACTGAATTCATGAGAAGCTCATAATCTTGGAAGTACTTACAAGTTATTACAGAATAAGAGCTTAATGTATTTAAGGTAGTCGGCAATGTTTTGAAAATCAGCCCGTGTAGTCATTGTATCCTTACTACATGCTAATAAAATCAATATATCGATCTTCTTGGCGTTGGAGCTTCAACGAAAGCAAACACTTAAATTCTTTTTCCTGTCGATACATAATGTTTTACATTTTTACAACTTTATCTAGAACTCTCTAAAGAAAAATCCCGTAAAAGAGATTTCGCTTATCAAAAAGGGATTCGAACATGAATGAATACAAGGTACCACCTATACAATTCTATCCTAAACACTAATTTACAAGAGGCTAAGATCCTTCAACTTCAATACAAGTGTGACAAATCATGTGATTCATGACCATTGCATTTCTTGCAAAGCCGTGATGCCAAATGAATGTCTCGTTTCATTTGTATTAAAGGCAAAAGAGGTGATCCATGTTAATCCACAAAATGTGGTTATCCCAATTGCAAGACCGTGACCAAGTTTATGAACCCTTTTTTTTTTTTATTGGATAATGGATGACATGGAAAGAGTTCAATCCTAGACGAGTCGAAAAGAAATGAACGTTGTTTACTTGTCGCTAAAAAGTCCGAGGTCTCATTATTACCAGATAAGGGGATGATTTCCAATCCGAAACATGTGAATGCGATTCCAACTTCAATTACAGGCTCATGTTTGTGTGACTCATAAATTGTTGTCATCTGTCCGCCTTTATAAACAATCCAACTTTTTACACAGTATTATCTATTGGATTCTAATAAAAATAGTTGAAACTCTAAAAATGAGTCCAGTTATAATGAGAATCGAACTAAAGCGGGTGATAAATAGTTCCATGTATGGTGATGAAACTGAACTCGACTAGTGGTTTTAGGGGGGGAAATTGCTTACTCCTAGGTGGACTATATAATTAAAAATAAGAGAATGTTTGATGAATATTATTGAGGAAATAATGTATTTTAAATAGTGATATGATGGGGAATATGTAGTTAAAAAGTAAAAAAAAAAAAAAAAGTTATTGATGTAATGAAAAATATTATTTAATTGAAAAATGTGTGGTTGGAAATGAATTTTGAAAGAATCTATGTCAAACATGGGCTTAAATAAATAAAATCTTGTTTTTCGTACGGATATCTATTTAATAGCGTGTAAGAAATATTCATTGAAATAAATAGCATAATTTGTAATATTTTCTGAATTATAAGGAGAATAAATGTATTTAGACTATTATATGATATAAATAGAAGGATCTATAATTATGGATGCAATCAAGAAGAAGAATCTCTACTGATTATAGAGCATATGATCAACAGACACTATGATTTAAACGAAAAAGTATTTTGTGGAAATGCGTAAAGCAAATTTCATTAGCAAAAGTTTCATTGTTAAAATAATTTTATTAAATGGAAAGTTTGTGATATGTGACAAAGCCGGGCCGATACCAAGGTCATCATAGTATAATGAAGGGGACGACCCTAATGTTGAGTTACTATTATTATTTTATTATGGAGTTTTATCTTTGTGCGTATTGAAATTCAATAGTAATATATTTCGATACACAACGATAAAGCCAACAATAAGTATTCAAATTATCATAAACTTTTTGTGGTTTTGGATTGACAATATATGCTTTTGCAAGTAAAGATGAACAAGTACAACTCTAAAATAAAATACTTTGGAGATGTGTTAATATTTGTAAACAAGTCACTAAATCCACACCTAGTTCAATCCTCGTGAAGCAATAATCAAGTCTTTTTTATACTTTCTTGAACGCACCATTGCCAGTCTCCATTTCAACTGATCCATGAGGATAATCCACATCTGTCATGAACTTGGACCAGAACCAGTGTTGTTTCCACACAATAACCATTTCCTCGATCGGGATATTCTTAGTCTCGGGCAAGAAGAAAAATATGAAAATCGTCATTATAATCACCCAAAATCCGAAGAATAGAAACAACCCGAACTTCAAGTGACAGAGCATTGTTAGAAAGATCTGAGCGATCGCAAATGTGAAAACCATGTTCACGGAGACGTTGATACTTTGTGCGGCTGATCGAATTTCGAGTGGGAAAATTTCACTAGGAACTAACCAGCCAAGAGGACCCCATGACCAAGCAAATCCAGCAACATATACACAGATAAAGAGTACCACCACAATAGCATACCACTTTGGTAACTCACCAGGATTCCCATCAACACCAAATTTCAAAGCTATGCATATTGCAACTACAATCTGAACATAAACCACAAGAAAATACATCTTAAATAATCGCGTCAAAACTAATAATAACGTTAAAGATTGAAGCCAGTGAAATGAGATACCTGACAGACGAGCATTTGGACTCCACCCTCGAGGAAAAGGAACCTTCTTCCCCACTTATCGACTCCATAAATCGATACCATTGTCGCAACTACATTGACACCACCAGTAATCACAGCCGACATAAGAGAAGCATCACTTCCGAACCCAATAGTTTTAAACAAAACCGGCGCATAAAACATGATGACATTAATCCCAGTTAGCTGTTGAAAGCATGGGATAAGAATGGCCATCGTAAGATGAGGCCTATACTTCCTCTGCAGTAGATTCCTCCATGGATGCTCCACCTTCCTCGACTCATCACTAGCCGCTACTAAATCATTAAACTCCTCGTCCACATTGGTAATGCCGCGGATTCTTTGCAGTTTAGTTCTGGCTTCATCGTGGTTGCCACGTTCGATCATAGAGTTTGGTGTCTCGGGAAGGACTAATGATCCGACAGTGATAATCAGGGCGGGCACCATAGCGCCTCCCAAGCTCAACCTCCATCCCCATCCACCGTGGATTTTCGAGAAGAAGTAGTTCAATACATTGGCTACAAGGATACCTATGGTTATGGACAATTGGAATCCAATGTTCAATGCTCCTCTGTACTTGTATGGAGCCATTTCAGACAGGTATAGAGGGACAGACTGCATAATCAAAACAACATATTTTTACTCAAACACGTATTACCAAATATCAATTGACAAAAGTTCATTGCATAATCAACTCAGAAATATAAAGTTACTATTCATTCAAAATTTAAGAAAGAAATCTACAAAATAAAATTAAAAAGTATTTGGAAGTGAAGGTCCAGAAGTTATTGTAATGAGTTGTAAATTGTTGAATTCTGTAGGGTAAAAATTTTGATGGATACCTAATTTTTCTGGTGGAATCGATTGGGCTCAATTCTTATAACAATGATTTTCATGGGGACCACCACGTGTGCTGGTGCATTGTGTAGGGAGAGAATGTCAGTTTCTCCAATAAAATAAACAAATAATGAAAAAGCCTAATAAAAAATAGGCTTTGTCAAACTTGTCCGTATACAACGCCGTTGCATTTGGAGTAGACGGAAGTTTGAGAAAGGAACCAAAAACGTCACGCCTAAAGACAAAAATCACAATTTGATTGGGCCCCGTTAAGAAAAAGTGGTCTCTCACCCACCAATCGTTTATAATAATATAATAATTATATTGATCAATTTTTTTTATCACTTAGAAGCAACCCTTAAGTCAGATTCAAAAATTATTACGTCATAAACCTAAGTCTCGATCTCACTAAATCTAGAGTTACAACTTTATTTCGTTCATTACTAGATCTAATAATAATATTGAAATTTTTAAATACTTATTAACTACGACAACTTCGAACATAAATCAAAATCGGAAAAGATTAAAATTTAATTTTATTTATTTTGAACCTAACTGTGTAGGCTCTAAAATAAATTAGAGATCAGATCTGGACTAGTTGCAGCTGTGAGGAATTGACCAGCAACTTGCAAGTATTTTACGCACTTTTCGAAATTAAAAAAATTTAGTTTTAAGAATATCTAGGTAAGAATAGAAAAATAAAAATATTAAAATAGAAAACAATTTCAAGAAAACGCCATCCAGGAAGAAAACGCCATTTTTGTTCTGTACAGACGACTTTTTCTAAGTAAAAACAAAAAGAATAAGAATAGTAAATCATGCGAATCTCTTGTCCAAAAGAAAATATTAAACCTGTACCTCATGAATCGAAGTTAAACCAAGAAAGGTAGTTTTGAGTTACCTGATTAGCAAATCCGATACCAAAACCAAGGAGAATACGGCCAACTATAAGCATCCAAACATGTTGTGCAAAGCCATTGATCAAAGCTCCTACACAAAAAAGCACACCACCGAAGAGCATCGACAATTTCCTGCCCAGTTTTCTTGTAACTGTCGAAGCCACAAGCGACGACAAAAGTGCAGCCAGGTACAAGGATGATGTAAACATAGTTAATGTCTGGCTGTCGAATTTGCAATACTGATTTGTTGAATCATCAGCCTTCTGCTTCCTGTAAACCGATGGAAAAAACTTCTCCAAGAACGAATCCATAGAAGTCACACCACCTGCATACAAAAACCCGGGATTTTTTTCGTTATTTTGTTCAATCATGTTCACTACAATATTCAGCTATGTATTATTATAAGTATACGTACCGGAAATACCAATATCGTAACCGAAAATAAGGCCACCCATGGCGGCGACAATGCAAGTGACGGTGACATAGAGAGTCAGGTTGCCGGGATATTCTTTTCCGGTACCCTTACCCGGGACAAAACCACCACCGGCCATTTTGGTAGCTAAAAGTGATATGTAAACTTGAGATTTTGCAGAATAAAAAGTAGAATATGTGATGAAGAGATGAAAATCGTAATGAGAAGACTTGAGAGGAAGAAGATAGAGATCTGTATAAACAATAGCTAAGGAAATAGTATATATAGAGTGAGAGGGTATTCTTTACATAATCTTAGCTGTCAAAAGATTTATTTAGATTTCGGAAGTCATGACTCATATTATGATGTAAATAATAATGTAATGTAATGAATTTTGAACTAAAAATGCCAGTGATAATGACTTGGATATAGTTTATTTTCATATTACAGCGGGCCTAATTTCACGGATAAGAGGAATGGATAAGATTTTATTGCTTAATTTTTAAGGCTTACAGCTCCAAATAATATGAAGAAAAATGTAGTTGAAACTTACCGAAAATCGAACCCTGAAAATACCACAAAGATGGAAATATGATCAAAAACCACGTAGAATAAAGGAAACAATATTTTCCTAATACGAACACATAGAAATAAGGAAAAATTATTTTCTCAAAAATTCAATCTAATTTGGATTAAAAAAAAAAAAAACCAACGGGATTAGTTGATGGTTAGGTTGGCTGTTGGTACACATCAGCCATTAGTCGGATATTTATCTTTATCCTATTGCAAGGAGTCGACTTATAAGTGTGAAGTGCATAAATATTTTCACACTTCTAAGTTGAGAAACATGGTATTCATTAGTTTAAACCTTATTTATTTATTTCAAAGTCGTGGTATTCATTAGTTTGAACTTTAGACGAAATGAAACCTTATTGCAATTAACTAGCAAGTTAGATTAAAAATTAATAAGTCTTTACCCTTCAAACTCTCATTCCTTTCCAATTTTAAAATTTTGAATTTTAAAAAATTAATTAAAAATTAATATCAATTTAAAATTTAGAAAATGCTAGAGGTACCAAGGCGTTTACACGCCCGGTTACCCATCCCTCACAAGACAGAGAGGCGTGGACCCCTTTACCTTGTGAGGAGCGGGTACCAGTAGCAAACCCCAATTTAGTAGTAACTGACATATATAGAGTTCAAACTCGGAGGCTTGACTCCAAATGAAGTCAAAAAAAGTGGACATCCCATTGTCTTTTGGATCCTATAAAAAAATTTATATCGGGTCGGACCCACATCCCCAAATTTCCTTCTCACGAGTGTAATTTTCCAAATGATTTTTTCGTTCACGCACGGTTAAACGACCTGCAGTTTTTCATTATTCCTTTTTGTAGTTTTATGTTAAATTGTAGGGTTCCCACTCAATCTATTTGTTTCAATAAGAAGTTGGTTTTTCAAGGACTCTTAACTATCGTTGCACAATCGGACAGTTCACGAAAATATCTTTTGAATTAAAATCAGTGCAAGTGTACGATTCATTAACAAGTAATAAAATGAATTTTGAGTTCAAACATCGTCCCGCGAAATTTGATTAGTTTAATATTAAATATCGCTACGTTAATCGAAACAAGAATAATATGATATGTTTGTTTGTTTGTGACAAAATTATGAATAAATTAATCTACTTATACAATTATGAGTAAATTAATTAAACTAAATGTCAATTGATATATTTAATAAATGACAAACGCACTTGGATCTCGAATTCTCATGCAATAATCATTTATTTTTACACTTTGACAACTCGAATGAATTTTGAAGAATCAATGTTCCTATTTTATTCAACAATCTCTCTCGAGTAATGTTAAATTTATTCTCATACATAATCCAACTATATTTCTATGAAGCATGCAAACATACAAGAATGCATGAATTTTTATAAATACTTAAAGATTCATAGAGAACATATCGATATATTTTTATTTTCTATCGGAATCTCTTGCATATATTTTTATGCAAACATACAAGAATGTATGAATCCCCAAACTTTCATCCATTGGCAAATTGAACTCTCTTTCTTTTTCAATTGCTTAAAAAGGGATCCAAACCGAAATAAGATAAAATTAACCCAAGTTAAATAAAATTCAATATTAAAACAACACAAAATTTAGTAATATAGCCCGAATAACTGTACAAAAATGCACTTATCACAAAATTCATAACTAAAAAAATTTAAATAGATGTTAATTCGTCATCTAATGATTATGAAAATATATCTCGCTCAAAATTTCGAGTACTAGAAATAAAATATAGATTCATTAAGTTGAAAAAATGAGGGTTATGTGACGATTTTAACATAAATTTAGACTATTTTAATCATTCAAGAATGACTGTGCAACTAATGAAATATGGTAAATCGTCTCGTTCACTTCCAGAGGTTTAAAACCAAACACTAGAGATATTTGACAAAAAATATTTCATTTTTTTATAATCTTAGTGATAAACATAAGCCGTATTCTATAATTTATGAGTCTTAAAGTCTCATTACTCCATACTCCAGAGTGATAAACATAAGCCGTATTCTATAATTTATGAGTTAAAATCGAAAAAAGAAAATCTTTCGGCCTAGAATTTGCATGCAAAGCGGTGCAAAACTCTTATTTTTCTTCCCAATTTGCCCCTTAAATATATTATTTATATATATTTCCCCAACTTGAGGAAGGATATGACTAGAGATGAGGAGTGGAGAAGTTAGCTTAAATATAAAAGTCAACCCTCCTAACCGATAATGCATATAAAGTCAACCACGGGACATCATGGTACCGTGTCGGCCATCCTTTTCTTTTTGCTCAAATTATGGGTATGGGCTGATTGTATAACAAGTTAAATGTATTTAATTTGGAATTCGAAAACATTTTGAAGTTAACTAGCAATGTATAACTATGTTGATTATCTAGAGGCGAGTCTATTCGACTTTACAAAATAATGTGTATCGAAAATTGACAAGACTTTGGTGTCATTCAATTTAAAAATAATAATAATCAAAAATCGAATTTCCAAGATTTTGCTTAATTAACTTTAATTATTAGCGGTTAATTGAAATTTTGATTTCATTTTTATTGTCAATTCTCTAGTTGTAATTGAAGTTTCAACTAATTAAAGCAAAACTTTCAATTTTTTTATTTTTTTTTATTTTTGTTCTCGATACATAACATTTTGTATTAATTCAACTTTATCTAGAAATGTAAGCAAAATTCAGTAAGAGAGATTTCGCTTGTCAAACTCGCCAATCAAATTAATGAAAGGGATTGGAACATACATGAATAGAAGGTACTACCTTTACATTATATCCAAAACTTTAATTTACAAGAGGCTAAGATCCTTCATACTTCAATAAAAGTGTGACAAATCATGTGATTCATGAGAGCTGCATCTCTTGCAAAAGAGGTGATCCATGTTAATCCACAAAATGTGGTTATCCCAATTGCAAGACCATGACCAAATTTATGAAACCCCATTTTTATGGGAAAGTTGGTGACGTGGAAAGAGTTTGATCCTAGACGAGCTGAAAAGAAATGAACGATGTTCCTTGTCGTTAAAAAGTCACACAAGTCTCATTATTTTCAGACTAGAAAAGGGGGTGAGTTCACATCATAACATGTAAATGTGATTCCAACTTCTACTAAAGGCCACATATTAGTGTGATTCATTCATTGATGTCATCGGTGCGCCTTTATAAGTAAACTATCTTTTTACGCGGTATTATCTATCAAATTCTAGTAAAGAAGTTTAGTTGAAACTATATATTAAAAATAAACAAGATAAAAAATTATGTAACTTGTTTGCATAGTGAACATGGTCAGATAATAATGATAATCGAACTAAAGCGGATTTACAAAAATTTGTTATAACATAAAATAGTTTTAACCTCTCAAAATTAAGATTACTTTTAATTTTCATTTTTTTTCTTTAATTAATTTTCAATTTTGATTTTTAAATTTCAATTTCAATACAAATATTAAAAATCTTAATTTTTGAGTGTAACTTAAATTTGAACGGATTAATTGTGGGGTTAAATTTTTCACTATAAAAGGGAGTACATTTCTCATTGTTTGACACACAAGTTATTCTCTATACATTATATACTATGGGAGTATTTGATACACATTATTGAGAAAAGAATGCATTTTTTGATGTAATATGATGAAAAATATGTGGTTAAAAAATAAGAAATTTTTTTGAAATTATCGTGTAATATTATTTTATTGAAAAATATGTGATTGAAAATGAGTTTTGAAAGAATAATTTTTTTAAAAAATGTGAATCAAAATTGGGATATATTCTTAAAGTTTTGACAACTCGATAAACTTGCAATTTCTCTCCCTATGGTCATGCACATAGAAGGAGAATCGATTGTGAATTATAAAGGTTATATCTTGAAGATATACGGTGTTGAAAATATCCATACGAATGAGAGATCACACAACTTTTGCAATCATGTTAAATCGAGAAGATCATGAAAAATCACTAGTGATTGTATAGCATATAATATATTAATCGACAGACTGTGATTTAGACGAAGTAGTAGTCCGTGGAAATGTATAAAGCAAACTTCCATTAGCAACAGTTTCATGGTGAAATTTATTTTATTAAATGGAAAGTTTTTTATATGTGCAATAATCATTCTTTTGCTCAACAAAGATAGGATAATTTACGGAACATAGCCGGCCGAGCTTAGGTTAATGATAAAGATTATACAACCACTTTTAAAATTAAATGAACTGGTTAATTAGTGTAATAAATATTATTTTAGTCAGTGTAATTCAATATCGATCTTATAATTATTTGGTTAAATAATTTGAAATAAATTTATAATGATGTATTATAAACTTATATTACTACAACATATTGTGCGGGAGTGTCTTATTGCATAATAATTAGAACGTTATATTCATGTTTGATAGGAAGATGGCAAGGGTATCAAACTATCAATATCGTACTCACCTCATTTAGTCATATTTGATCCCTATTTCTTGAAATTCAATTTTTTTTTCGAACTCATTTTTAATTACATTTTATGGGACTCGCAATAAATAAGAACATGTGCATGGTTTTGAGACAAGTGATTCATGTTATTAATCTCCACATGTTTCTTTGATGGTGTACGCTAAAACTCTAACTTGCACTCATCACCACACTCGCTACCCGCTTGGACGAGGTTGGTTCTGAGGTGAGACGATGCTGCATCAAATCTCGGAAAAGATGCACAATGGCGTAATGAGTTTGAATTCGACCCAACGATTTTTTACTTTTTAATAAATAAAAGGTAGAAAATCAAATGGGACAGTGCCTGCAAACTAGCAAAGGCATATTCCTGGTGAAAAGTTGTCAATTTCGCGAATACCATGAGAATGTGTGACAGTGGAAGTTTATTTTATCAGCTATGGAGAGAAAGGAAGTAGCTAGATTCACTCATCACATCAGTTCATCGCTTCATTTTAACAAATGAGAAAGACGTCATGGTGTAACGTGGTGTGCCGTTATCGTGCTTAAACGACTTGCCATTTTCCATGAACCCTTTTTCTAGTTTTCTTTTAAGTAAAGCAGTAGTATTCGTGCTCAATCTATTGATTCAATAACAATTTCTTCTTTTATCCATATTCTCTAACCATCGTTGTACACAATTCAAGAGGAAAACGTTCAAATATATGATAACTCATCATCTAATCAATAGAATTTAAAACGATTTCTATCATTAAAGAATATTATATAACAATAACGAAATGTTGTAGATCATCTCCTCATTTTCAAAGATTGGAAAGTAAATAATAGAGATATTTGACAAAATTAATTTCGTTTTCTATAATCTTATCCATTTTTCGACCTAGAATTCTCATTCAAAGCGGTGCAAAACTCTTATTTTTCTTCCCAAATTGCCCCTAAAATATATTATTTTATGCATATCCCCCCAGAATTGTGGATGGATGTAACGAGATAAGGAATGGAGAAGTTAGCTTGAATATAAGAGTCAACCCTTCTAACCCATAATGCATGTATAGTCGACCGCTGGACATTATGGTACCAGGTCGGCCATCCTTTTGTTTTTGCTAAAATTATGGGCTGATTATATAAAAACTTAAATGTATTTAATTCGGAATTTTTAAAATATTTATAAATCGATTATTTAATATGGTTCTTGATGTCAAGTATCTACCAATGTAATGACTATGTTGATTCTCTAAAAGTAGGTGAGTCTCTTTAACTTTATAAAATAATGAGTATTGAATTTGATGAGATTACGGTGTAATTAGGTGTATACCATTAAGACAATGTTTGGGCTTCATTAACATTGGTTTTTAGGGAAAACTATGTATTTTGAAATGGTGATTTTTTAGAGAATGATATTATTAAATATGGATTATTTTTTTCCCAAATAGAATTGATAAAGAATTAACAAATCATTATAAACAAATGTTTTAGAATAAATTAATAAAGGTAGTTGAATCTTCAATCGAAATTTCACTTCATTAAATATTATTAGAAATTTAGATTTGTGTTGTGGTGGATGTGAATACTGAATACAAACGATTGTCATTCAGAATCTTCAAATTGCTTAATTAAGGTATTAGTTTCTAACTTTCTAAACTTCATCATTTTCTTTTCTTCCAAGCATTTCTTTCCACTATGTCGTGTTCTGTGTTAAGGGATAGAATCTCACATCGAATAAATATATAAATATAAACCAATTTATAAAGGATTAAGTTACTACTCTTAATAAGATTGATATTTTAAGATTGATCTGCTCAAACGAGCCACCATCTTGCAGGGGCATGCTAAGTGATAGAATCCCACATCGAATAAAGATATAAATATAAACCAACTTATAACGGATTGTGTTACTCCTCTTAATAAGGTTGACCTTTTAAGATGGACCCCTAATTCTTAACATTCTGTTACCTCTAAAAACTTCATTTTCTTTCTCACAAGAACCTAAAATGGCGATTTCATATGCGTCTCTAGTAAGTTTGTTGTACAAACCCTAATTGAGCTCTTTACTTCTCATCCAATTTCCAAAACACCAAAGCATCACCACGCTCCATCTGCTCTCTCTTTCTCTCTTCTACCAAGCAAGGGAAATGTGCACTACTTTATCTCCTGTCTGTTGTGCTCCTCATCTTCGTTTACAAGCCCCCACTCTGTTTTCCCCGATTAGAGCCATGGTTAGTTTCCAGGAGGCTTCAGCATGGTTCTAATGTACGAGTTTTTTTTTTGGTTTTCGTGACATTTTGTACTAACATGAAGAACTAAAGACCTGAGAAAAAAGGGGCATTGTTGAGAAAAGAAAGGGCTGTTGAAGGGTAAAATAATTTGCACCACAGTCGTAAAGGAAATAATGGATAAGTTAGTTAATGATTGTGGTGTCTAAAAAATTATTTAATGTTAAAATGTATATTTAAAAGTGTGGTTAATTGGTAATTTTACTTGGGGCCATTTAAGTAAATAAAAGTATTAATTAAAATTGTGGTGCAATAAATAAATTTTGTAGTAGTAATATAATTACTCAAATTTCAATGACAAATGATGTAATTAACCTTATTAGCTTATACTGGGTAGCCAAGCATTTATTGGAAAATGTAGTTTTTATAGCGTACGTAGTGTAGATCTTTAATATAACAAAAGAAATATCCTTTTTCTACTGCAAACAAACCGAAGTTATTGAGGAAAAGCTTAATGTGGTATTAATGAACCAATAAAGCTGGTTGGCCTGAGATTAAATCTCGGGTCTAACCATAAGTGTCACTTAATCTCGGCTCAAATCAGGGGGTGTCACCTGTAATTTAATCCCAGACCAAGTAGCATAACTCTTAATGAACACATGTTGTTTTTGAAATAATAAGCCCTTGTTTGACATCATTATTTTTCTCATTTTTTTTTTCTCTTCATTTCAATCACACGTTCTATCAATAAAATAATTACACATAAACACAAAAAAATTTCTTACTTTTTAATCATATATTCTTCCATCAATTACTATTTCAAATCAAATTCTTCTCCAAAATGATGTCAAACATAACCTAAAGGGTGTCTTAATCAAGTTCAAGTTGAGCAAAGTCATTTCTCAGACAAGCAACCTCAATGGCCATTTCTACTATTTTAAGACTTCATTGATTTCAAGGTTGACACTTTTTGGATCACGTCACTGTAGGTGGACAACGAGAGTACCACATGGTATTGCTCATACGATTGATGGTCGATGCAACATGACATATGATTATTGAATTATTTAAAAAACATGCAACATTGTCATCCAATTATCTTTTATCATAATTTGAAGGGTGTTTGGTGGAAACTAAAATTAAATTTTTAGTAAATTATGATAAAAGTTTTTGAAATGTGTGGTTGAAAAAATGTTAGACCCATAAAATATGTGGTTAAATATTGATTGTTTGATTTTAACTTAAATTAAAATATGATTTTAATCCGACCCAAACAAACCCTCAATCTGTCATCAAAGATTTTAAAAACATCTAGCAAAAACAGCATTATTCATTGCCAATATTTGTTTGGTTCCCAATATTTTCAAAATATATTTTTCTCTCTTATTTTCGATCACACATTTTTTAATAAAATAATATTACACACGCAAATCAAAATTTTTCCTTATTTTTTTAACCACGCATTCTCTATCAAAATACTATTTTAAAATACATTATGGGTATAAAAAATAGGGCCAAAACAGGCTCATCTAGCATAACAAAGCATCAGGTTCGTCTACAAAAGTAAAAAGAAAGGACAATAATAAATCTCATACTGAAAAATTAAACATGAATTCTATAAGATAAATGCAAAATTAAACCAACATCCCTCCTATACATAAAATGTGAAATGACAAAAGTATATGTAAACAATTATATAATCCTAATACCAAGATCTTTAGAATTCATAATTTTCACATATAGATTACTTGAACAAAAGATATACCTTGATTCATAACAATAATTGAAAGATTTAAACCTGCAAAATAGGAACTAATAAAATTTAGAAACTGTTCTCTCTCTCTTTTCCTCATTGTAATTGAATTAGATAATTTGATGGATTTCACTCATTTTTATAGTCAGACAGAGGCAGTCCAAGGGTCATGAAAAAACTATTCACTTTCCATCAAAGTGGATAGCTATAAAAAAAAGCTATCATTTCTCAATGAACTAATAGAATTTTAATAATAAACCAGTTTAATTAATTTATTAATAATATTATTTGGACCACATTAATTGGTTTTACATTTTCTCACTTGGTCCATGTAATATTACATTGTTATGTGGTCTATAACTTAATGCGCATACATAAAAAAAATTCCTCATACATTGGTCATTTAATATATCAAAGTAAAGACTAAAAAGAGTCATAGCGATTTTACACCATCATTTCGACATAATTCCTTCCATGTACTACAATATTAGTCCCTACCTAACATGACATGTAATGAGAAGTTCGATAACTGTATTTCAATAATGTCTTTGAAAAGACTGTCCATGTCAGCATTCATATAATCCATTCATGTACATATACCAACTATTATGACAAGAATCATATTTTTTTGTCAAAAACAATACATAAACNGTTCTAGGAATCACAATAAATTACTCATGACTTAGACAGGCGTTCTAGGAATCACAATAAATTACTCACATTACCAGAGTCATGTAATAGCTTCTAAACAATTTTAGTTCTTAAGAACAAGACTATTGACTCTCCAAAGTGGGGAATGTTTGTAATTTAGGATGTGTGGTACTATAAGCAATTTAGTTTAGTTTGATTTAGCCCTATTTGACAATCATTAGTTGAAAATTCTTTTTTCTGTATGCTCATTTTCAACTATACATTCGCACAATAAAATATTTTGCACGTAAATTAAAAAAAAATTATACTTTAACTACACATTCTCCTAAAAATTATTATTCAAAACATTATTTTTGAGGTAAAAAAAAGTGACCAACAAACTGGGACTTGGTCTATGGTGCCCAATGAGCAATGTAGTAATGAGAAAACGAGGCCAGGCCCACAATCTCCAAATCCCAATATCAAACAAGGCATTCACTAGATAATAACACTTGTTTGATTCGGATAAAAATTAGACATTTAGTTGATTTTAATAAAGATTGGTAAAATGTAAAACTAAAAAGTGAAATTTTGTCAGTCTCATAAAATGTGATTGAAAATGATTTTAAAGAAATTGAAGCCAAACAAAGGCTTAATATTGTCCCGTTGATTATGGCAAATATCGATTTCCAATTGACCAATGATACGCCTAACAAGTTCCATTATAACAATTCGTCTCTGAAATTAAAAATTATGTAATACGCCCTGTTCTGATCATAATTAATCAGATTCCAGTCGCACAATAGACCAATAATTTCTAAAGAAGCAATAAGTAATTAACTGTTTTCTGGCAACGAGATTTTCAGATATGGGTCTTCCTTGTACTTTGAATAAAGAGGAAGTTCAAGAGCATTCTCCGCGATTTTCCCATCCTCGTGGATCCTTGCTACCAGGCTGTCGAGGGAAGGGAAGTTGGCCTACGATATTACACGGCTAGCTATTAATGAGAGAAACGTATGCCATAAGACAAAAAAGATTCAATACAAAGTGGTTTTAATACCTCCGGTCGTATATAGCCAACAATAGCAAGCCGTAATTCCTCACCGTAAAAATCCTCGTTAAAATCATGAAGCAACCATGGCTCCTGAAATTATGGTATCACATGGGATAAGAAGCAAAAACGTATAAAGATATAAAGAGCACGATGCTTGGCTAAGCTTAAGAGTTTACTTACAAGTAAATAAGTTTTGATGAGAATTACCTTTTTTGTATTGGCGAGGGTTAAAAATAAGTTACTTATTTTGTGAGTAAGACTAGAGTTACTTCCGGTATAAATATCTTCTTTTACTTACTTATCAAGACACGTAATGACAAGATACATAATGACACATGAATAATATTTATCTTTTTTAAGCTTAGCCAAACATGGAAAAAATGAGGGATAAAGATCTCCGTCACCCACTATGGTTTTCTCGGAGTTGTTGAAATAAGGGTTCCAACCAATGCTCATGACCATCTTGTAAACACCTCGAGTTGGTAATCCGGCCCAGCCAAAATAAACTCCTGAAGGATGTTCTGACAGGATAGCCGAATAGCTCTCCGCTGATAAATTTGCTGAAATATAAACGTTTCTTCTTAGAATATGTTACCTACTCATCAAACAAAAACCAAGAGATTGAAAAATTGCAGGGCCTTGTGATCACATAAAAAAAAGGAGCAAGGAAGTAGCTCAAGAGTAAAACACAGTCGTGCATATTAGCTAAGAGCCGTGCTATACAAATATGGCATACACATCAACAATAATATTAGTTTGTTCCATCTGAGTCAATGTAGAAGTCGAGAAACCTGTAGGGATCCCAAGCACCTTTGAGCCACGTCCAAAGCCCTTTATGACAGGACCACCAATGTACCAAGGTTCTATTGGCAAAGTACCTTCTATCCCTGAATTTTTCACTTTGGTCAAAGCATAGGACATAGCCAGTATAAAAAACGAGCAAAAAATAGTAACAATGGCTCACAGTCTTCAAATGCAGGTAGGCCCCACTTTTCAGGTCGTAGATCTAGAAGTGAATTGATGGTCTCATCAGCCGAGGTGAAAAGATGGGATTGTTTAGGAAGGGACGGGACAGCAACCACTTCCATTCCAGCAGCCTTACCAGCAGTGACCCCTGGCCTGTATACGACAAGGCATTCTCACAATATTACTAGAGTTCAGTAAAACTTAACAGGTAGGGCATTTATGACAGGTATCATCAATTTGTTGTTGTCAGAATGCCTCTTACTGAAATAAATTCAGCAAGCCATGGAACAAGATACTTACAGAGAATCTTCAATGGCAAGACAGCTAGAAGGATTCACGTTAAGCATTTTGGCAGCTTCAACATATCTTCAATAATTGATACACCAAATGAATATGAACATTAATTCAATGACTTTATAACAGAAACATCCACGAGAAAAGACATTTTGGGTCATAATTATCCTACATTTCAGGTGATGGCTTTCCCCTCGTGACTTCATCGCCTCCTATAATTAAAGAAAATGATTCTTTCCAACCTGTAAATTGAAATATGATGGTCAATAGCTAAGCTAATCAAACAAAAAGAATTCTCAACTACATCGTAAAGAGGAGTATCTTTTTATGAAGAGTGTGTTAATTAGTTGAGATTTTCAAATAAACCAACCCTGATGATAAGATATCTTGGTTTCAATGTTTGTCCTTGGAGAATTGGAAGCCAAGGCCATTGGCACTCCATGACTCGACAAATGATTAATTAACCTGTTGGCACCAGGTTGAGCTTTGATATTGCACCACCTACCACAGAAATTAGAGGGATACAATTAGTAAAGTGGGATGAAGTGCAATCTTCAGACAAGAAATCTGAAGTCTACTCTTCTTTACTTCCAACTTTCAAGTCCTTAAAGCCAACAGAAGATCAGAAAGAGACATAATCCAACCTAGCGTCATGAGAAAGAAAGCACTTTTTTTCAGAAAAAAATAAAGTGAAATGATGTTTAACCACAATATGTTATCGACTAATACAAACATAAAAACAAGGAAGCAATTGCTTAAAGGATGGCATAGTTTTAACTAGCAAGAAAAGCAAAAACATCAAAGAAAAGTAAGCCAACACCAATAGTTTACACATACAACACAATGCCAAAATACAACAAATTGTTACAAATTCTCTTCTTTCACCCTTACTTTTACCATGCATAAAAAAATAGAATATAGAGAGAAATAATTTTTCCCTGTTAAAAGAACAGCTGAAACCTGATATTCATTTTTCTCACCACTGAATATAAAACGCTCATTGCCAGAGAAATACAGTTATCAGAAAAAATGGGCAAGATATACTATGAGTTTCTAAACTCCTAAGCTCATAATCAATACATCTCATGCCACAAATACAATGAGACTAACGTGTTAACGTAATAATATATTTGTGCGCAAAGACAAAGTACACATCCCAAAAGTCACCAACCCAAGGTGCCATATGATTTTTGGATGGGAAAACATGGTGCAAAATGATAACGTAGAAAGAGATTAGTGCACAAGAAAATTACTGCTCGAAGAATCTTGGAGTAATTTCTGATATAAATTCATCTGTCGAAATAGGCAGCTCATAATCCTCAACAACAGCTGCTGAAGCTTCATAAGGTGTCTTTCCTACAATTCTATGAGCTCTTCTTCCATCCCATTGTTTCCCATACTTAACCAAGTAAGATTTTAAAACATCACTCACAATGCCATCTGACATAAAATCAAATTTACATTATAGTTGAATAAAAACAAAACCAGTGCCAGTGTGAGAAAAAATTATCAAATTCAAATTATAGCAAAACACAAACTAGTCCAGTATGACTAAAATCAATAGTTGACAATCAGCATTTATTGTGTCTATGTTGAATATAAATGCATATTTTTTTAGTAAAGTAGTAAAGGGAAGTCCATAAAGACTTGATCATACAAAATGATGGCAGAATCTAAACAACCTGCTGGAAAGGTCCAAAATGGAATTCATCAGTGGTATAGAACTAGGAAGTTTTTTGTAGTCAAAACCAAATACAAAGCATAGAGTCAATAGTCCGTTATCAACATATCAAATTACAGTAAAATGAACCGCAGAAATGAGGCAAACAGCACCAGATGGGATGGGTATCAAGATGGCAATGCAGCGCAATTAAAAACTGAAGCCACAATTATAAACAGGCAAATGATACTTATTCTATATTCATTCCTGAAGTGAGAGGTCCCCGTCTGATCTCTCATTTCAGAATGCAATACATTTTATCTCACAAAGCATATTCATCAGACAAAGAGTCTAGGCTATTAACACCAAATAAGTGAGTAAACAACTATTTCAGAAACTGCAATCAAAGCACAATTATACAAAAAGAATCATTGCGTGTGACATATTACTAGAAAGAAACACAATCACACCTGTATTAAGAAGTGTCCCATCCAAATCAAGGATGACACAGGACACGAGTTTGCTTAAAGGTTTTGCCATTGATATGCTTGAGTGTATATACCAGCCCAAATCAAAGTTTAAGCTTCCATCAACTGCATATCTGATTCAGGCCAAATCGAATAAAGCATCATATGAATTGTTTGCAGACAGAATTAGAAAAACAAAGATATGCATAAAAGAAGAATTATTGCATGAAAATTTATAAAAAGGTATAAAAGAACATAAACTCAGCCAAGCCTCGTACCATTATTAAAAAGTAAAATAAGAAAAAAAAGATTCAGAAGTACTGAAATGATGACAACTTTCAAGATTGTTCTTAAAATAAAGTTCCAAAACAACAATTTACCCAAACATATAGAAAAGTGCCAGTTGCATAATGCAAGGCAACCATAACTTTAATCCCTAGTATCAAGATATTCAGTTGGTTAATCAGAAAATGAGTACATAAGATTAGTTATGCAGGATAATAGTTTATTTGCTTTTTTTTTTTTTCCACTTTGTTCACATATAATTAGAAGCTCAGCATCACCTTAACTTAAGAGCTCCATATTTTTCTGGAGGTTGCACCACCACTCTATCCATATGTTAATTGTGTTTTCTAATGTCTAGAATATTCCTCAACTGTTGGCACATGAAGAAGCAACTAAAATGTTTCAAGTTGATTTCTGCCGCCATACTAGAATTATGTGGAAGGAGCAGCCACCAACTTCCACCAGCTATATACATATAAGTTTTGTGCATGTAATATGTGAATTGAAAAGAGTGAGAGATACACACTGTGTTGGCGAGGTATTGTAGAATGCTCCACTTAGGCGAGATTAATTAAAGAGGTGTGCTAGTATTGTGCCCCATACCAAGAAAATTCTACAAGTGTTCCTTCTGAAAATAAAATACAATTTTCTGTCTTAAACTCTATATAATTACTTAAATTAGTTCACCAAAAATGAAGAGATTATAAAATGATATCTTCCTAAGCACATGTTGGCCGAGCATGATTCTTTGGCATATTCCAACTCAAGAATCACTCGAGAATCTTTATTTAATAATAGAAGAATTTTCAACAGTTAATTAAAGAGAAAATTCTAATAAAAAGGGGGAACATCTAGCTATTCCAATGAATCAACAACATAGTTATTTTATCATTTTTCCATAAAGGAAAAACAGAGCACACACATAGGAGAGAAGCAATTGATTAAATCCCACAAGTCAATTTACAAAAGATAACGAAGGAAAAAAAAAATTCACAGCAGAACTTATTTTAGAAGTCCAAGATATCTGTAGATTAGATGAGAGCAGATTACCCATAAAAAAGAATGACAGCAATGAAAAAAAAAATCAATTCCTCAAGCAATTCCGGTTAATGGTATTTGAAAGACTTGAATTCCATAAGATGTGAATTCTCTGAAATATTAAGAAGAAACCCTGAGATATAGAATTTCCTCTAGGAGTCTTGCCACAAGAAAACTGAATTAATCAGATTGTGACCAGAGCGTACATTTTAGTGTCTTTTAGATGTGCATAGTTCAATGGGTTAAGGCTGGATTTTTGTCTGCGGATAGGCTAAATTATATATGAACTGGTTACGGAGCATTAAAAAATAAATAATCATCAATTTTGCCCAGTCTTCTGCTGAAGAATATATCCTGAGTAAGACCCATTAACCAGCTTTCTGAGCCCTGCACTAAGAAGAGGAGAGCGGTAGAAAGAACTCGGTGCGAGATGATGGTGTTGAAGTAACTGAGATTCTAGCTGGATTTGAAGCGCTATATGAAGTTCCATCCCTGCTTCTGTTCGAGAATGACTTATCTTTTGCAAGTATATGTTAAGAACTTTCGACTAGGTGCTTAGGCCTAAAAGGATTTCTTTCCTTTTACTATGAATTCTGATAAGTATTCCTAAGCCATACAGGAGAAAGTGCCAGAGGAAAAAGGAAAGGAACTGTCACAGATATCTTGAAGTCACGCATTAAAAATCAACCACATCAAAAATTCGAACTAGTTTCAGACTATTCCATCTGAGAATAGTATAAGAATACAGAGATTACATATAGAATTCAAATCAATTTGAACCACACCAATTTTCAAAGACCATACACCTTAGCTCATTGGGGCAAACAAACACTTCCCCATATCTAAATTGAACAAAAGGCAATAAATTACACCACGGGGAAAAACTTGTTGACAAGGCATGGCCTTTCAATTGCACGATGAAAAGCAAGCAAAAGGAGAATCGAAAAAAGCAAAAAGCCAAAAAAAAGCTGTTGAATGAATTGAGAGAAATATAAGGTACCTTATCGACGAAAAAGGAGAATTTCAGTTTGTTTTTGGAGATGTCTGATTCAGGTAAATAGAGAGGCGGGCCATTACAGTATATAAAGAAGAGGCTGAGAAACCAAAGTTTTCATATTGGCATCTCCTATGCCTTTATGAAATGAAATAAAGTAGATCCCTACAGGATTATTGATTAGAATCTATTCCAAAATTTCTACTCCAATGGAATCGTAAAAAAACACTATAGAATAAGTTAAATCTTTCATTCGCCACTGAACTTTATACAATGTCACGACTTGCTCACTGAACTTCATCAATTGTCCCATTGGCCACTAAACTTTGATCCGTTCAACTCCGTCACTCACCCGATGAAAACCGTTAATAGAGGAGCTTGTGTGGATGACAGTAAGATGATTTGGCCGGTTAAATCCTTCCAAGTGGTGTTTCAAGTCCCAACTTAGCTTCCACTTCAGCAAAAGTAAAATTCATTTAACAAAACACGACTTCACCATTTCTTCATACACGACTTAACCAAACCGATACTTTACAACAAAGCCTAGACTAAAACTCACCGACGAATACGATCGTGCTGAAATTCATTGGTTTGTAGATTTTGATAAATCTTTGAAAAAAATTAGAATGCCTGAAAATTCTGAAAAATTCGTAATAGTTCACTAGAAATGATTAGTACACTTTACAAATTAACCAAAAACCGTAAAATCAGATGGTTTGGGAGACAAATCTTGGAGGTTCTAGATTTCAATTGCGAACAAATTTACCTTCAATGCAGTTCAAATCACAGTAGCTCTCCAATGAAGACTTGAATACTGTATCCTGGCGGTTGAATTTTGGGTTTCCTTAACTCTTCGCACCTATTGAATTGATTTTGGGAGTTAGGGTTCATAAAATTAAAACGGGGATTGCGACATTGATATGGGGGAAATTGACTTCACATCTAAGGGCTTGGGTTTTGTTTTAATTCCAAAGTCGTGCTCTCCTTTGGTAAGTTTTGCTTGGTGACGTGGAAGCTGATTAGGCAAATGACGTATTACTTGTAGACATTTAAACGGCCAGATCATCTTATAATCATTCACGTAAGCTCATTTATTAATGATTTTTATCGGGTGAACGACGGAATTAGACGGATCAAAGTTTAGTGGCCAAAGAAATAATTGTTGAAGTTCAATGAATAAGTCGTAATATGGTATAAAGTTTAGTGGCTAATGATACATTTAACTCGTAGAATAATAATAACACAGAGTAAGTGTCGTTTCTTAATTAACCTCAAGAAGCTGGTGCTTGCAAAAATGTGGGTTTTGTCTGATGATGGGTGCTGGGTTGGCGGTGTGGTGGTGGAGTTTGGTTGGTATATGTGGTTAGGGAAGATAACTTTCAGCGTTTCTTTTTTTTTTTTTTTTTTTT
>CAIGRB010145976.1:47196-62046 GCA_903798255.1 Fraxinus quadrangulata
AGGGGTGGATCTGCGGGTAGTTTTTAAGGTTTTTTTTGGACCTGTGAATGTAGTTTTTGAGGTTTTTGAGTTTTTTTTTTGACTTGTGAGGGTAGATTTAGGTAGGATATTGACTTTAGTGGCAGGTTTGTTAGTGGTGATGTTGGTGGCTGTGGTAGTAATGGAAGTGGCGACGGAGTGAGGGTGGTCAAAAGTGGATGAAGTGGTAGTGCCAGTGCTATGTGACCAAGTATTTGGCAATATGCGATCTAATAATTTGACAATATGTGACTGAAAAATAATCTGTAACCAATGAAATTAACTATGACCTATAAATTTTTGAATTTGTGACCTCGAAATCATCTGTGACCAATTAATTCGATAATATATGATCAATAAATAAATTGTGACATATAATTATGTATCCGTGACCATGAATTGTATAATTATGAATTTATTGTATTTAAATAATAAATATATTAATTAATTAGCTAAATACCTAATTTTTGCAACTTTTAAACTTGAAACCTGATTTTTTTATTGGTGAAATTTAAAATCTGATCCGTGAATTTTTCCCTAAATTAGGTGCTAACTAAGAATTATTTTTTCTTACCCACTGTGCTTCATCTTGGTCACATATAACATAAGTTAGTGACTTGGATAAGTAAAAAATTAGACGATCACATTTAATCAAACTAAAAACAAATTGTGTCATAGTTAATCACATATAACAAATGTCTAGTCACAAAAAAATAGGTTGGTCACATATAAGATAGTTAGTTTGACGTGAATTTGACTCGTCTCATTTCGCTTCGTTTGTACTAATATAAAAATATGATGGAATATTGAGATGCTATAGCCGCTAATTAATTTAATTGTGCATTTTAAAATTTATATCAAATTTTCAATTATAAATTTTATATGTCATTAAAAGTTTTGTCAAATCAACCTTAATTCAGACACAACCCTAAATTATCCCTTAGTAGTTTGAATTTGGGCATCAAAATAGGATGTCCTCGATTGAGGTTGATAAACATCAATTGAGATTTTAATGAATTTCAACAAAATGTTTAAAATCTATGTATTCTTAATAATTAGTGAATTTTTAAAATTTTGGATGGATTTCAAGTTTAAAAAAATATATAATCAAATCTTTTGAAATTTCATTATATTTGATGAGATTCTTATGAAATTTTTAGAAGCCTATTTAAATTTATGAAATTCATTAGAATTTATAATGTATTATTAAAATTCATCAAAATTTTTAGCGTGACACGTAGAGTTTGGATCCGTTGACTATGACGACCAAACGACAATGCAGTGGAAGAGAAACGACGGCGCCATATATATATATACTCAGCTCCAACTAACGTCCCTTTTTTAAAGCCTACACAAACAGTGATGTAAGCACTTTCTCTCACTTCCTTTCGTCATCAGTTTCCCCCTCTCTCTCTAACTCTAAAACCCTCTCCCAAGTAACCCTCGCCTCTTTCTCCCTCTCTCTCAAAATGGCTTCAAATTCTACTATCATTTCCAATTTTAATTAAGTAAAACAGTAATTTTTTGCTACTTTTTTAGATGCAGTTTTGTTTCTATAGGTTTGGTTAGGTTTTCCGTACGTTATGTCGAAGACTTGCTTCAATTCTAATTGCAAAGAGGCGTCGGATAAGTGGAGGAGAGGCTGGCGATGCCGTACCGGCGAGTACGCCGACCTCTGTGATGGCTGCGCGTAAGAAAATTTCCTTTGTTTTGCTTTATATTGGTTTGACTTCTTGTCTACATTTTTTTTCGTACTAGTCTACAATTTGGAGTTTGAATTTTTGCTTCAATTTTAGTGGAAAAAGGGAAAGTGAAAAATCATGTTCAAGAAGTATGGATTTTTATATGAATTCTTATTGCGTGATTGTATGGTGTGTAGAGAGAAATTCAAAGTATTTATTTTTTTGGTTGTCTAATTTTGTTTTGTGGTTGGCATTTCGTGTGTTAATATTTGAACTTTATTGTATTGCCACCAATTTTATAATTTTTTTTTCTGAAAATTTTCAAATGGAGTTAGAATTTGGTTGTTCTCGATGTATGGCCAGCATTTACATTATGTTCATTGTGGAGAACTAGTAGTGCATTTTGGTGAGTGAGCATTGGGTCCAGAATGTGCATTTTTGTTGATCACATATTTGTTTACCTTTTATTGCCAGTGTAAATTTTGTGTGAAAATTCAGGTTTTTGGAGTGTGCAAAAAATGTGAAAATTTTCAACTAAGAAAAAACCAAATTGAAAACTTTGAATTATAGGTGTTAATATGAACCAAGGTAGTTAAAGATTTTGCTGAGATTGAACTTGATAAAAAATAGTTTGTAGAGAATATCTTTCGTTTTCAAACTTATCAAATCCTTTAATATTGTTTTTGTTATAGTATTCATATATTCTTTTGTCAGCTGTTCTGCATATTACAATACAGTGATCGGTCAGGTCTACAATGAAATTTATTTAACTAGTTCCTATTCAAAGATTAATTTGTTATACGGAAAAGATTAGACATTTGTTGCCCGGCTAATTCATTGTCTTCTTAGGTGAACTTCACATGACTATTGATAGAGAGCATAAGTATGATATAATCTGCCTTTTCTTTTTATTTATGAATCTATTATCATCTTTATATCCCCAAATTATCTAGTGGAACTTGTCATCATTTAATGGTGGACTGCATTGCAACCTGTTTTGACTTGAAGGCTTGTGGCTCCCCCATTTTGGCCTGACAAACTTCATTTTTGTACAAGAAATTACTTTTAGATTTTTTTCTGAATATTCATATCTTGATAGGGATTTTACGGAAAAAAACGATTTACTTGGAAAAATGTTGGAAAAATTGACTCATTGGTTTTTCAAAATTTTGGTTGTGCTAAATGGTTTTTGTTGTGTAAAGTAGGACTTTAAGCGATCTTTCAAAAACTATAACTTACCTAATTGGAACTTCAGCTGTATGCAGTATCATCTTTACATCCTCCTATGATACATCTAGAAGAGGATTGCTTCATAATGTTATTTTCGCTTTTAGCCTTTTTTTTTTTTTACTTGCTATCACACCATGTAATTCCATGTCTATCTAGTTCTGCTTATGAGGAGGGGAATTTTTGCGAAATGTTCCACCTGAATGCTTCTGGTTGGAGATGTTGTGAATCTTGTGGAAAGGTTAGCTAGTTTCATACATATCGTTTTTTACTTAGGAGAAATATTTCCTGTATTTTTAGGGTTTGGACATTAAATTTTGAAGTTCACATTTCCACTTTGCAATATTGAAATTACGAGTGCTGAATTTTCATTGCAGCAAATACATTGTGGCTGTATAGTTTCATTCCATATGTTCATACTATTGGATGCAGGAGGGATTGAGTGCTTGTCATGTGCAAAGAATAATATTTTGGTATGGATCATACGACTCTTTTACTGAGAGTTCTGTTTTACATGGGATTCGAAAGCTGTTGAATTGCTGTCATGTCACCCTTTTCTGCTTTAGTGCTTGTACATTGGAAAATATTTAATTTAAAACCTTTTCTATGCTCTGTGTAATCTCTCACTCAAAATCCAATGCAATCAGATACTTCCAGCCACTATTGATACAAAGAAACATTCTTATAATTATTTGATTTTGTTTTTTATGAAGAGTTGTAAAAGAGTGCCATCAGAGAGTTCTTGTGTTTTGCCAACGATAATGGTTTACTTTGATCATAATCCAATATTTTTACATCCCCACAAATGGTTATGTCCTTATCTTTAAATTATTTTTCCACGCTCCAGACTCCAAATCCTGCATGGCCACCACCTCCACACTTCCTTTCTTCGGAGCCTGAAAGAATGAAAGACATCTCAACGAGAAACTGGAGTACAATAACTGGCTCAGGTCCAATACCTTGGCGGCAGGCACCCAGTTTATTTAACAGTTCTAGTATCCAATTTGAGTCGCAGCCAAGGATGGCCTTCGGAGATGATATTTCAGACGGCATTGATAGATTCCGTATTTGTGAGAGATTATCTAGCTCTTTCCTTGAGAAGAAAGAAGAGAACTCCTTTGGAAGATTAATAAATGGGAAGTTGAGAAGTGGTCCGTTTGAAACTGTCGAGGACAGAAATGCTGGTAACTACTTTTGTGTCTCTTTTTTAAGTGGAGTGAAGAAACTTTTGGTTCCCTTGCATTTATTTCTTTCCGAAAAATGTCCACCGTACATGAATGCAAAATTCGTATCAGAATCTGATGCAAACCATTTTCTTTCAGGACTCAGTAAGGAGGAGCAACCTAATCTGTCTGTAAATGTTTCCCATCTGCGATCATTCCCCAAGAATGATTCTCCTACTTCTAAATTGAATTTGGCTGCAGCTCCTCCATTTAGAAATGAAATAAATGATATTGACCAGGTTTCTGCAACTCTTTTACAACCGCCATCCCTTTCAACTCTCGTGGGCAAACAGGTTTGCATTCATAATGGAATGGACTCATCTGGTGAGGCTCAAGTGCGCAATGGAAAATCTCGAGGAGATGTCCGAGGCCGAAATCAGTTGCTTCCTCGATATTGGCCTCGAATAACTGATAAGGAGTTACAACAAATTTCCAGCGTGTATCCTTTGTTCATAGAAGGCATTTTGCAGTTTTTTCACGTCTTAGCGATTATTGTTACGACTGTTTTGAAATTAGACTTTTTTTTTTTATATAATATGCTACTATTTTTTTACATGACCTGCATGGATTTATAAGAACTTCATCATTAATCAAAATCGGTGTGTTGAAACTCTGCTATTTAGTACCTTGATATTACCTTAGCCTCTTGATAGTTCAAACTCAGTAATTACTCCTCTATTTGAGAAAATGTTAAGCGCCAGTGATGCTGGACGGATTGGGCGCTTAGTGCTGCCAAAAAAGTGTGCAGAGGTGAGTCCATATGTTTTAATGTGCTTTCAAATTCTTTATATTAACATATGTATTTGCGCTATGATTTAGTTTTGTACGTGAGCACTATAGTTTCTATTTATGCATGCAGAGCTTCTTTAATACGTACATATCTTATATATACTAAATTGTTTCTGAATGCATTTATATTTATGAATAACCACTTGGTGTGTGTATTTTTAGTTTCTAAATTCGACACTGGATACATTGTTTACACTACATCTATTTAAAAAATAATGGAACCATTTTCAACTCAGAAGTTAAAGATAATGGTATAAGATCTTAGAAATTGAACCTATAATGCTGATTTTGTAAGGTGTTACGATTTATAAATAGTTTTTACTTTTTATTCAAAAAGCAAAGAATGATGTATTCCGTTGGTATCAGTTATTAAAAAATGGGGAAGGAGATCAAGATGCATATGTCAGGCATGAAATATTTCCTGAAAAATCTTCAATTACTCGCTCCTTGTGTATGCATGTCTGGGAGAAAGGATAGCTTTGAGCGCAAGGTATTTGATACAACGTAATTGAAGCATGGAGTTTAGTCGGTTGATTGACCAAAAGCTTGTCATGTCTGTTTCTCAATCCAATAAAAAGCTAAATAGTTGTCTCATGAGAGGTCAAACTAGTTCTCAAATTATCTAGGGGGAAATTATCTATCTTAGTTTGACACACTTTCTACTGTTATGACCGTTGTTACAGAGCAATGTTGCTTTCTAGATTTATACATATGGTGGTCAGTCATCTATTCCATTTCATCACAGAGAGTGATAGTCAGCTCTAAGTTACATAGAGTGATAGTCAAGATCTGCCATGAATTAGTTTTAAAAATCTTCCAAATGGAGATTTGTTAGCACATATTCACTTATAAGTTACATTGTAACGACCCAATTTTTTTTATCTTTGGAATCATTATACATATACCGTAAAAAAATTACTTTCATAAGCAAAAGAAAAACTTAATATTTTCTTAACATGCGAGGATTTAAAATTAGTTTTAAGAAAAATACAATGAACATTTTTAAAATTTTTAACTACATAATTTATTCTTCCTTTTCACCCACGCAAGCACAATTCACCTCCGATCGCCTCGAACCCATCTTTTTAGTTACCTATAAAAATTTTAACATATACATATGAGGCATAAATTTCAGTAAATGAGTAATAACGAATTTCATCTCATAATTAAATACGGAAAATCATAACATACATATGGAGACACGATAATTAAAATCCGAACTTCTTGGCTATAATTCTCGTGTGTAGCGCTACTAAACTCTGGTCCTTTAAACTTACACATATATAACCCTTATCATAATCATAGCTTGGATTTCCAAATCATCATATTCATAATATAAATTTTCGTAATTTAATAATGAAAGAATAATTCGTACTACTATACTTATAGTTGTATGGAAGAAGATCTGGGTAAATTGAGGAAATTGTCTTGCTAGATTTTCACTACAATATAAATTTTGTAATGTGAAAATGTATGTGGAACGTGAGTTAAAAGGAAGAAAGAAAGATGTAAGTTGTGTGTGAGTATAAATGATATGAGGGGTATAAATAGGGGTCTCTAAGGTTTGATCCTATTACCTATTTTTGGTACCAACATTCATTCTCTTATCAATGCCACACATTTTTCCATATAGAGTGTAATCAATCACTCAAACTAATTACCCAATTAACTATATTAATAAATATTAGGTATTGCCGAAATAAATATTCTAACATACCATATAAAAATATGAGTTTGCTAATTACGCATGCTTAAATAATGTTTCTAATTTTAATAACAATATTTAAATCAATTATGCAATCATATTACTAAAATTTAGCCAAAGAAAAACCTGCACGTGTAAAAGAAATTGCTCTATGGTCCTAAACTATTGGTCAATATTTAATTAAATCCCCAAATAAAAAATAAAAATAAAAATAAACTTACTTTTAGCCACTAATTTCAATTCTAACGGCTACCTAAATTTTTTTTGAATTTTATATACATTGTTGTTTGTGTAAATCCTCTACTACCTGCCAAATTAGACTCGATAGTTGCTAGGTATATCTAGTTAACTCATTGTATGTATTCTTGAAAAAGAACTCTTAACTTCATTTACAATTAATCAGGCCTACTTTCCACCGATTTCTCAACCAGAAGGATTACCTCTGAAAGTACATGATTTGAAGGGAAAAGAATGGTCATTCCAGTTTCGATTTTGGCCAAATAATAATAGCAGAATGTACGTCTTAGAAGGAATCACTCCTTGTATACAGTCAATGGAACTTCAAGCTGGTGATGTAGGTAATTGTTTGACTATATGCATTACTTGTGTTTTTTTTTCACTCTTTCTCTCAGTTTTTATTTAGCTCATCTTCTTTTGTGGTTTGGAAGTTGAATAATGTTATTTGTACATAAGGAGTTATATAATGATTTACATACAGATAGGTAGAGTGTGGATAGTTTTTTTTTTTTTGGTTGAAGAAATTTTAGTCCAATTATATCTCACTACATCATGTATATGTAAACCATTATGTAAATCAATTATGTACATGTAGCACAATCGATATTTCTCTCGTTTAGTGTTTTGAAAATGATGGTCCCCGAATTGAGATGAATGGAAGTTGTACTCTTCTATTATTAAGTGCCATAGCAGAGACTTAAATATCTATGTTATCAATTACCTAGGTGTGGATCTTAATCTCTTTCATTCTTTATCGTCCTAACATCATTTGTTTGGAGTTCATTTGGTTCTAAGATTGTTCAAATGTATATTTATCACCTTAATTCTTATTCTTATTTCCTCATCACAATTTCGGCAAAACAAATTGTGCAACTTTGCCATTAAATTATAGTCACACTTCACCATTTGATAATTTTTTGAATATCTATGGGGTGGTAGTAAAAGCAGATGTGTACTTCCATGTAATGTTATTGAGAATAATATGCATCTGTCTGAGCCTTATTTTTTGCCCAAAATGCATTTTGGAATAGTATTTTGACGGAGAATGTGTTGTTAAACAATAAGGAAAAATTTTGGATTTGCGTGTAATATTATTTTATTGAAGAACGTGTGGTTGATAATAGGAAAATGTATTTTGGAAATAATGGGAACCAAGCAAGGGCTATATCTGAATGAGTTTACTGTTTCTTCTAATTGCAAAATGAGGTTGTATATTTCTTGTCAGTGACATTCAGTAGGCTGGAGCCAGAGGGGAAGCTGGTCATGGGAGGCAGAAAAGCTTCAACTGCTCCACCCGATCAGGTTTGTCTTTTCCATTTTTAATCACTAATCAGTACCTGCAATAATCTTATGTTACAATTAGCAACCAATGCTGTTAAGATGGCAGTTGGGCCTTTTGGCAAGCATACATATGCCTTGAAAATGCTATATATAGCTTCGCTTTGAGCTTGATGAAGTCAGAAATTTGTTGTGAGAAGTCAACAACATATATATTTTTGCATGCCCACATTGTTCTCTAATTAGACAAATATATTCGAAAAGGCATGATTAAAATTTAAGGGCATAGAAGCAATTTGCACTATTATAATGAATAATGTTATCTAGCATCATTGCTGCTAATACCAGTCTAGGTGGTAACACGTGTAACATGGATTCAACCTAATGCAAGGATATATGTCCCATTTAAAATATTTGTTAATGCCACCTAGATGGGTGTTAGTTAGCGATACTCCTATTATAAATATGCCCGGCCACTTGACCTCATTTCCAGTAATACTCAGGAAAGATCTCTGGTGACTTCATGGAGGTTATTGTTTTATTTTTTCTTGCTTTTCCCCACTATTTCACTGCTCTTCTTTCCAACTGGAGTTCTAGTATTGTTCCAAAAGGTTTTTATGGGACATGATAGAGGTATCTGGATGCTCACAAGAGGAAGAAGAAATGGGGGAAGTCTTTGGTCTGACAGGTATTATTCCAAAAGCTTTGTGGACAGTGGCAGCTCATCCCCTTACCAGAAACATTAGTTGAACTGTGAAAAATAAGCACTATTCGAGTAATGCTGGTCAAACACACTGATGATTGAAAGCTGACAAGTTAATGGACTTTGACGGTAGAGAGAGTGCTGATGGACTATAGGGAGCCTTCTCTTCTAGAAGACATGCCCCTTACTGATGCTATATTATTTAAATTGAATGGGGCTGAATAGGTCAATGAAAAATGGTTGTTCTCGATGAAACCACGTGTCTTTGTGCTTCTTTTCTCAACTTATTATGTTTATTATTTATTTATTTACTTCACACACTTTGCATTCTGTTTATTGTCTTCTGAATTGAAATTTGAAGACTTGACTTCTGTTTTTTCATCTTATTGCTCTCTTTACAGGGATATAAAGCTACTTTAATCAGAGATAAAACTTCTGGGGATGATAGTGGTAAAAACAAATTTTGGGAAGATGCAACAAATGGACATGTAAAAGGTAATTTGATGCCAGCTAGCTTTCCAGCATTTAACCTGCTGCTAGAGCAGATTCAGGGAGTAACCAGTCTGAAATTGATAAATCAGGGTTCGCAAAGAAGGAAATGCTTGAAAATAAGTCTGTCGTTCGTAGTAAGAGGAAGAATAGCGTCTTTGGTTTGAAAAGTAAACGTCTTAGGATTGACAATGAAGAGATGATGGAACTGAAGCTCACATGTAACCAAGTTCAAGGAATCATGCGCTCACCTCCTGAAAATGTGCCCTCAGTTTTTGTATTGGAAGGCTGTGAAATTGAAGAATTTGAGGTATTGGGGCACTGCTATTATCAAATATTTGTTGGGAGTTTATTTATAGGTGTCAGGTGGTTGCATAATATATTATGTTTGTAAGCATTGTTTCACCGTGAAAATCTTGTGAGATGTTTATGATCCATGTTCCTTAGAAAAGAAACCACTTACTAGGATTAAAGGTAGGGAGAAATAAATTCAGTACAATCTTTGTTGTCCAAAAAGATGTTAGTGAATTTGTCGGATTTGCAACATTATTGAATGAGCATAAACTATTTTATTGAGACTGAACCCCAACTGTGAAGTTATCATTGACCATAATTTATCTCCCACATTGTCCTTTTTAAGTTTGCTGGCAAGATAAATGTGTGCATAATTATTTTTGTTGGTTAACTTTAGGTTTTTAAGAACCTGTGTTTTTCATGCTAGACTAAGCTCTATGCTTGATATTAAAGCGAATGCCATTCCTTTTCACTGTCCTGATTTGGTTTTCTTTTTGGCAGGATGCACCAATTATCGGAAGGCCGACTATTCCTGCGATAGATTGTTTTGGGTAACACGCTTTCTTTGATAAATATCTGTGTATTTTGTCCCTCCTTTTCTCTCTTGTATCGTCATCACTTTGCTTGTGGAATGTTCATTCGCTATTATTTTTGCTTTAGTGAAAAAATTCAATGGGTAGAATGTGAGGTTTGTTTAAAGTGGCGCAAAGTGCCTGCAAATGCTCTTCTTCCATCAAGATGGACCTGTTCTGAGAATATATGGGGCCTGGACAGGTATATTGGACTTTTATATAATATATATTCTTCATTTTGAACTCTGTCCACTTTGTCCTCATTTTTGTCTGTTCAAACTCGGTTTCCATTTTGTGCCTTATGGATCACAACTATTATATAGCATTATGCTTCAATCCGAGGGAGTGTAATTTTTCAACCAATAATCTTCTGTGATCGTATTATCATATGTTTTCACTGGTTTCACGCGTCTTCTCAATTTACATGTTCTTTTCTACATCAGATCTCTATGTTCAACTGCTCAGCAATTATCTACCCAGCAGCTTGAAGATATATTAGCCACTACTACTGAAGGTAGATTCCTTTCTTCTCTTGCATGTTGCTTGTCTTACTTGCAATGTCATTTCACTTTTGCTAATGGTTTTTTAATTTTTATACAGTGAGTAAGAAAAAGAACATTACTGAACAGAATTCAGATCCAGTTGTGGCACAGGAAGGACTCGATGCACTTGCTAATTTAGCTATCCAAGTGGAGGGAGTGGACCTTCCAGCTTCATCTCAGACTAAAATGAAACCTGCAGGCCATAAACTCGACTGTACATGCATTATCTGCATTCAACCTTCTGATGGAAACGACCCGAAGCACAAGCAAATATGCGATTTTGCCGACTCAGAATCACTAAAGCATCGTTTCAGTTCCTTGATGGAGAGGTTTGAGAAGAAACAACTGACAAAAGAAGCTGGAAGTGCCTGTCAGAAGCTGCAGGTGGATAATGATGCTTATCTGAACAATGACATAGGAAAAAGTAGTCTGAACCGGGAAGAGGCAAGCCAAGGGGCCTGTCTTGATGACCCTGATGAGAGAAAATCCTCGGTCTCTCCTTTGAAAGGTCAAATAGACCTTAATATCAAGCCGGAGCGCGAAGAAGATTTGTCACCGGATTCAGATTCGGGGGCTGTGAAATGCTTGCTTGTGGATGCCGTGGAGAACAATTTAATGCAGCATAGATCTTCGAGTTCTGGTGTTAGAAGAGATTTACTAGACAAGCAAATGCAACCAGATGGGATTGGTGAAGCCAGTTTCAGTAATTGCATTGTGCCCTAGACGGCAGCTCTCAGAAAACCAACGCTGACCATTTTGCGAGAGCAGGAGCCATACCCTCAACTTCTAGAAAAGATATTCTTGTGGGTCCGGACAGTAATTGTTCTGTGGTGGGGTGGAGTCAAAATTTTGTTTGTTTCTCATCTACTCTGCTGTCTGGCATCATAAGTTCTGTACATATATAGGGGTAGAAGCATGACTTGGGATCGAACCAATAGTTCTGCAGTATTTGCGCTTAATTGTGGCTATTTCATTTTTTGTTCCTACAGTTACGATTTGTGGCAAAATGTTGTGGTGAGTGAAGCTGCTCATTTACCCTTTTGATGCACAGTAGAATTATTGGGGATGTAATTAAATCTTGAATGAAGCAGCTGATTTTACCCTTTTGGATATTTAGTTTTTGCTTCGGTTTTACACCTGTAATCGCAACTTCATTGTTTTCTTTAATCTACCAATTTGAATTGAACTACTTAGAGAGAGTAGCTTGTGGTTGATATCTTGAATTTACTTGTACGCTACATGAAAACTTCATTATGATATCAACTTCAATAGTACCAATTTGATAATTTAAGGACCAACTTAACTATAACATCGAAAGAGAATGGTCTGCTGTAAAAAACTTCATTTTTTTTTTACAGTTATTTCCACAAGCCATGGATTGGTCTTATTTTTAGCTCTGAAGTCATCGAGAACATCGAAAGAGAATGGTCTGCTGTAAAAAACTTCACTTTTTTTTTACAGTTATTTCCACAAGCCATGGATTGGTCTTATTTTTAGCTCTGAAGTCATCGAGCTAAGTCCTTTGAGACTGGCTATACTAGGATCAGGCTCCGATCGAGAAACGATTGGAACAAGGAAGGTAGGTATGAGCGATCTCTCTCAACCATCTAAGGAGTTTTGAGATTGTGACCACACTAGAATCAAGTCTGACCAAGGAACGATTGGAACAAGGAGGGGGTATAATAATCTCTTCTACCCGACTAAGGAGTCCAGTTCCAATGTCGATGCATCGCTCTTGCGCCATTATACAAATCAGACTTAGTCCCGGTTTAAAATTTTGTTAAAAATTTAAGTGGGCTCAATTAATTTCAACCAAATTTTAATGGATTTCACAATTTTTATCCACTTTTTTAACCATAAATTCATGAACTTTTATCAAAATCTAGCCAATTTGGTTAGATTAAAATCGTATTTTTAATATATCTTTATAAAAGTTGATAAAAGATATAGTTGAAAAATTGTAGCCTTGAGAAATATGTGATTAAAATTAATTATTAATTTGAATTTAATTTTATAGTTGAACCAAACATGGACATAATTTTTTAACTATACCACAATTTAAAAATTTATTTATCGAATCAAAATTTCACCAATTCTCTCCTTCCTTTTTGTCACATTACCAATTCGTAAATGATGATGCACAATGAATAAATTTGCAATATATCCATTTTCCCCCCAGCTGGTCCTCATTTCACTATCAACACTGAAAAATAAAATTCCATTTCCCAACATGGAATAATTTAAAAAAAAAAAATTTGGGAGAAACAAAACCCTAATATCAAATAGAGAGAGGAAGAAACTGTAAAACCCCAGAATTCTGAACGGAGTCTTTTGTACTAGAACCAATGGCGCTCATGGTTAAACTTCCAATCAATGCTGCTTTGGCTACTCATCAACATAAGAGTATGCCCATTCCATGGACTTGTGGAAGATCAATAGGCAGAGATGTCAGTATTAATGTTTCGAAAAGGCGAGATATTTTGGTTGCGAATGCAAGCACTCCAGCACAATCTGTTGAACTTGCGATTACGAATACATTGCAAAATGTTGGTCTCCCTATAATGGTAATTTCAAATTTTTTTATTTTCTCAAAATTTTTAATTTTTTTTTTTTGTATTTTTCCGTTTTGTTAGATGGGCTTTGTGCGTTTTTAAAGTCGATCGCTTGTGGATTGAAACGTAATTGTGCATTGAGTGTTAAAAGCCGGCACATTTTGTTTTTAAGAGCTCTAGTGATAACATACACAGGTCTAAAGAAGGAGCCAAAGAAGGATCTTTTGTGCATAATCCTGCATAATCCTGGGTATGTATAGGTGCTTGAAATGGGGTGTGCCTATTGTCGCAATTTTGGAATGACCCAATTAGCGTAAGGCCTCCTTTGAGGTGAGGCCAATCCGGAGTTTGGATTGCATCTTCCCCATCAGCTATAGCTTTTGGGAAAGGGTGGTTGCATTTTCCATCAGTTGGTATCAGAGGTATCGGAGCTGGAAGTCCCATGTTTGAGTCAATGTTGGAGCATTGAGTGTATAATGCTGGAACATTCTTGAAATGGTGGTGGGTCTATTTTCGCTATTTGGGAATGTCCCACTAGCGTCTTTTAAGGCGTTCTTCGATATGAGGCCCAAATTGAGTTCCCGGGGCTTAATTCAGAGTGAAATGAATCTGTAGGTAGTCAGTATTGAAATGCAGTGTCTGCATACACTAGCGAATCGTAGGTTTAGTATTTAGAATGTGGATTTTACGACACTGATTAAATACTCTACGATTATTTTGGCCACAATACGACAGGATTTTGCCAAAATAAAAGCCATGTAAACGTACAGCTTAAGTGTTGCTGATGGAGCTTATATTGCGAAATCAAGCTTTAGTGTTGGGGGTGCAGCTTATATAATTTCTGTTTTTCATAAATTTTTTCAGGTAAATGGTTGTACTGGAAAAATGGGGAGGGCTGTTCTTGAAGCCGCTATCTCTGCTGGACTTCACCCTGTTCCTGTAGCATTAGGTGGTCCAGAAGATAATGGGAAAATTGTCGATGTTGGTGGAAAGGAGATCGAAATTCATGGCATGTCTCAAAGAGAAGACATTCTATCTTCTGTTTTAAATGAATATTCCAACTTGATTGTGGTAGACTACACAGTCCCAGCTGCTGTGAATGGTAAGCATACGTTGATTTACAGTATAATGCAGAGGTTTAACTTAGTTTCAAAAATGCTTATGCTATGTAGGCTAGAATCGAAAGTTTTAGCTTGTGGTCTTTTTGTATTGTGGTATACAGAAAATGCTGCACTGTATTGCAAAGTTGGTGTACCGTTTGTAATGGGAACCACTGGAGGAGACAGGGAGCTGCTGTATAAGACTGTTGCAGACTCAAATGTTTATGCTGTGATCTCACCACAAATGGGTAAACAGGTACTTTGAACTTTGCAATCGCTATTTGGTTGATTATGTATAATGCTCATTTGTTTTCTTGTATTTTACATATGTAAAACCTGTTTCACTAATGTCTTTTAGGTGGTAGCATTTCTTGCAGCCATGGAAATTATGGCAGAACAGTTTCCCGGAGCTTTCTCTGGGTATCATTTACAAGTGAGG
>CAIGRB010145976.1:64290-98766 GCA_903798255.1 Fraxinus quadrangulata
GATCATGATCTTTTCTCCCATATGTACTTTGGTTAGTCATTTTTGAAGTTGAAAGTAAAAGTCTAAACTCACTCTCTCTTTTAATCCCTTGTAAAACTTATATAAGGTGATGGAGTCCCATCAAGCTAGCAAGTTGGATGTTTCTGGAACTGCCAAGGCTGTCATCTCATGCTTTCAGAAACTTGGAGTCTCTTTTGAACTAGATCAGGTGCGTTTGGGGTGTTCATTGTAAACATATTATTGAAATATATATATATTTTTTTCTCACATCTTTCAAGGATGAAACATAGCCATCATGGAAATTATTGTTCAATTTGTATTCCTTGGCATAAATTGACTTTGACCACAAAGAATAGTTAGAAAGTTTCTTGCTACGAGTTTTCTGCTTTTCACTTTGTAAATGCATAATTGCACTTTGAATAATTACTATCAATCTCGAAGAAGACTTAAAAGCATGAGAACTGAGGTGCTCAAAATACTTTTTGTGTTAAAAAGCCTCAGGCAAAGTAATGTTACTATTTGATGAAGCTCAACTTTTTAGGGTGCTAGTCAGTGCTCTCTACTCTTCATAATTTTCTCATCCTTTCTTCTCGTTCTTTCTTTTCCTCATTGGAGGAGTTGATTGTCTGTTTTGATATGTTACCATTGAGAATATGAAATTTATTAACGAGGAAATTATCGATTCAAGTTGAGAAGTGGTTCTGGAGATGAGTGATCAAGATGCGAAGATTAGCAGGATGGGTATGATTTGGGAAATTGGGGGCACTGGAAAACTATGTAATTGGCTGATATCATTGACACTGCATTTGACCAGTCAGCTAAGCTAAAATGGTAAAATTACTGTAACACAAGGTAACCGCAAAAGATTTGGTTTCTTTAGACCTTTAAGTATGGGTAGCTCTGGATTAAATGAAAAAGTGAAAATTGATTCACGTGACCGACCGTGTGTTGGGATTAAGGCTCAGGTTGCTGATATATTCTTGGTTCATGATGCTTTATCAGAAATTGCTGCAGTTATAGGGACTGCTTTTCTAATAGCTTTCAGGTGCTAAGACTAGGAAATCAAACTTGCTTTGGAGAGATAATCACCGTATTCTCGTTTTGTTATTTTATTGTTCTCTGATTATGCTGGACCAATTAACTTGCAATTAAGTGGATATTATTTTTCCCATCTCTGCTCAAAGGAGTGTGAGCCCATCATGATCCTGCATCTTGCCATCATGATATATTTCGCTGTGAATTTATTGTCAAGTGCTTGTAGTTATGATATCTTGTGAAGAATGGCATACTCTTTTTACAAATAGGAATTATAATGATGTTTCCAGGCTTTCGAATTTTACATTCTGTTATTTATTATCGATCTATCCTATTAGGTTCAACTAATACGAGACCCCAAGTTACAAATTGAGATGGTGGGTGTCCCAGAAGAGCATATATATGGCCATGCTTTCCACATGTATCATTTGACGTCGCCTGATGGAACGTAATATACTTACCCTCACTTTCTACATTGTTATGATACCATCATTTTTCGCCAGCAGCAAATATTTGCTTATATTATTTCCTTCTTTTTTTTCCGGAAGTGTTTCTTTTGAGTTTCAGCACAATGTTTGCGGGCGATCAATTTATGCAGAGGGTACAGTTGATGCTTTACTTTTCCTTGCCAAGAAGGTAATTATAGTCTTTGATAGTTGTATAACTCATTTGTGGTATCCCATTTGTTCAAACTAATAAGTGAAACCACATTCGTTGTATAATCCCCCTTTTGTACGGTTGATGCTTTACTTTTCCTTGCCAAGAAGGTAATTATAGTCTTTGATAGTTGTATAACTCATTTTTGGTATCCCATTTGTTCAAATTAATAAGTGAAACCACATTCGTTGTATAATCCCCCTTTTGTCCCTTGCAATCATGTTTTGACAGTACATATACTGCATATGTAAGTCTTCTCGTGCATGCAGGTTCAATCAAGAGCAAACAAGCGGATATATGACATGATTGATGTTTTACGCGAGGGTAACATGAGATAAGGACTGTTCTCAACCCGATGTATCTTTATTCGTAGTTCTTGGGACATCAGCCATGATGCTTTAGAATTTTGTAACATGACATGAGATCAAAATTTGAGACTAGAGGTTCATGTCAATTTTTGTACCTAGAGTCGTTGGATTTCTCAAGATTTGATTTCTCCATATTGATGGAAGTCCAGGTTAAGAAAAAGGGCCGTCTTTATTTACTTAAACTGTAATTTCAACAATCTTAAACGCAATAATTCTCAAGTAGCGAGACATGAGGATATTCACAAATTAAAATCATTCATAATGCAGCATAGATCTTGAAGGGAGTAGAGAAATCAGCCGTGGTTGATAAGGAAGTTGAGAATTAGCTGGTTCACTTGGTGAGGAAACTGCTCCTGCACAAAATGGCTGCCTTCTGGTAGATATGTTGTCTCCAATTTAGGAAAAAACAATTTTGCATGTCCATTTTTTATATAATCTTCCATTCCTGGAAATTTGAACACATAATCCTCGGTACCCATGATCAGCAGTGCTGGAGCTTCAACTTTCAGATTTGCTATATCGAACTCTTCATTGATTGTCCTACAAAAAATCGGGACTTTGGTGAAATCGAGAAGAGAACGTGCTTATGTCTTTGGAGAATCGAGAAAAGTAGCAGCGAATTACCTTTATGGAACTTGCAATGAAAACCCGATTTTGCGTATGAAGCACCATAGGCCTCAAGATCTTCCTCGGTGAAGTAAAGGAGTAGATGAATCCACCATATCCATTATCTCCTGGTTTTCATTAGCTATTGGTATTTCACTTCGTGAGAAGAGGATATAGATATTCCGTACAACCGTTTTAGAGTCGAGTCGCCCAAAATCGGCCTCAGCTCTTCTGGGTACCTGGAATAAGATTTCAACAATGAGGTTGAGCTCAAAGAAAATCATTTCCTATTCGTAACTAATGGAAAGAAGAATCAAGATTTTCTTGTACCAGCCATCTTGAAATATAAAAGCCTTCAGGAAGATGCTCAAGAAAATCGGGTTCCAAAAAAGTATGCAATTCGGGCTCCAAAATCTTTACCAACAAGAAAAGCCTGTGTACATTACATTTACATGAGATTCATAGATATAAAGTCTTCTCAACCGGATCGAGTTGACGTGATTGAAGAATCCTAAACATTGTTGGAGTAAAGGATCATCGGGCATTCTAGATTCTTCAGAGACTTGTAAGCGTGCTCTCAAAATAAGTAACTAACATAATTTCACTATTAACCTACTTGTAAAGAATTTACTGAATAAGTAACTTTTTACGGAACATGCACTATGTACTTTTAGACCACTTGGTTCTGTTTGTTTACCTTTGGAATTGCAAGAGCATCAAGAAGCGCATTGAGGTCAGAGATGAAGTCAGCAAAGGCGGCCTTCTCGGGTTGGGGAGGCGGATCGGACAGACCGTAACCTCGGTAATCGGGTGCAATGGCTTTGAACCCGGCTTTGGCTACACCAATCATCTGGTGGCGCCAGGAGTACCATATTTCCGGGAACCCGTGCAGGAAAACCACTGCCGGAGATGACTCGGATCCGATTTCAGCGAAATGGATCTTTAGCCCGTTTACTTGTACGTACTTGTGCTCTGTTTCTTCCATGTTCAACGCTTACAAATTTTCAGATATTTTTTTTTTTTTTTGTAGTGGTAGTAATAGAAGAGAGATTACCGCTGAAGCTGGCGGAATATTTGGTTCTAACAAATTTTGTCCCATTAGCAAGTAGTAATTTATTTTTCTTTTCTCAATCATAAGTGGCATTCAATAATATTTTTAATGTTTTGGAAATTGTTCTAACAAGTAGATAAATGGTTACCGTCGAACTGATAATAAAAAAAATATTTAATTAAATAATTTTGAGAGTAATTTTCAACTCTTTTACAAATAATTTTGAGAGTAATGCACATTCTTGTGTGCACTCCCCCTATGTGACATAATTTTGGTAGGAAAGAGACAGATTGTTGGGAAAATCAAAATGGTAATGCTACACGTAATTTTACTCCCTTAAATTTTATCCAAAAATAAAAAAAAATTAACCAAAAATAATAAAAACATAAATTAAAGCACTTATTCGGTAAAAGAGCAGAAGAAGAGGGAGTCGAGGTCAATATAGGAACAATTTGAACCCACAAGTGCAGATATATGTACATACATATTGTATATATGAGTTAATTAAATGAGTGGTCACCGAATTTTATACTTGATTACTACTTGTTCATCGAAAAATAAAAGGTAACCGAATGCTCACTGAACTATTTATCTAATTACTCGTCCATCACCATGATTATTTCCGTCTATATAGTTGGCAAAAAAAATTCCACGTGGCGGATGGAAAAATGACGTGGCAAACGAAATCAGTTAGTCAATCCACTCCACTTAAACAAAATGAAAAAAATTAAAATTGAAGGACAAACGAAATCAGTTAGTCAATCCACTCTCACCTTGGAATCCCTTCTCTCTTCCACCGCCATTTCACTCACCAACCTCCCATTTTCTCCTCTCCCTCCCCTTACCGCCCACCCACCGTCGCCGCCGCATCAGGAAGAAAATTTGTTCCACCAATTTTTGTCCTCTCCTAATTATGATCACAGGTGAGTTCAATTTATTAATTTGTCTAAGCCTTCTTTCACTCTCTTCATTCGGCTTCTTACTTCAATTGATAATAAAGCCAGGTGGGTAATCATGTCATTTCGTTGAATATTTTAAGAACGCTAATACGAATATGTGGCAGTAGATTTTTTCCGTGAAGCGGGAGAAAGATATTTCAAGATGCTTCTGTTTCTTCACAATCTTATAGTGATCAAGGCCATTGAATTATTCTTGGAAAGTTTTTCCATCTAAAAAAAGAAAAAAGAAGAAGAAATTAATTGTATAAAGAAAATGGTTAATGGACCTTTAAACTTATACATATTCACACGGTCCTCGTAATCAGTATTAGATCCAATATATTTTGGGATTTTTACCTGTTCATTTCTATTTTTCACAGATGGAGACTTTGATTCTTTTATTTTGTTTTATTTATGACGACACATATTGAATTTATGTATGCAGGAGAATGTACCATTGAAGATGTTTTTCAAAATTTAAGGTGCACAAGAAATGGCTTATCATCTGAGAATGCCCACAGAAGGCTTCAAATCTTTGGTCAAAATAAGCTTGAGGAAAAAGAGGTTTGATTATTTCTGAATTTCTTTGCTGGTTATGCTATTCATGTTTTCTTTATCTTTCTTGATTTCTTTTCCGAGTGTGATTGAGTTTTTTTTAATTATTTTTTCCTAAAAAATAACGGAAAATTGCAGGAGAATAAGATTCTGAAGTTCTTGGAGGTTTATGTGGAATCCTCTTTCATGGGTAATGGAAGCTGCAGCTGTCATGGCCATTGGCTAATGGAGGAGTAAGGACTAACAATCTCTTTAGTTTATTCTTCTCCTTTGTCTTTCCTGTTGCTTTTTTCCACATTACTAGACAAATTTTAAGTTATCTAATTTCAAATTTCCTTTACATATTATATATTCCTTTTTTCTTTTCTTTTTTTTCCTTTCCCCCCCTCTAAAGCACCCTTAAACATGTCTATATTTTGTTATCATTCCTTATCTTTACTGTAATTGCAGGGAAAATCATCGGATTGGCAAGATTGTTGGGATTGTTACTCTTCTTGTGATCAACTCTACCATAAGTTTCATTGAAGAGAACAATACTGAAAATGCAGCTGCATGGCTCGCCTTGCTCCAAAAGCCAAGGTATTGAAATATACCTCTTTATAACTACATTTGATGTTAATAAATAATTCTCTAAACAAAGTGTTTTGTAATTTAAGAACTTCCATTTTGGAATTCAAACGGTTTAGTTATTTTCCATACTTATCTTAATTCAAATTATATAGGTTCTTCGAGATGGGAGATGGATTGAAGAAGATGCTGCCATTCTCGTTCCTGGCGATGCAGTAAGTATAAAGCTCGGAGATATAATTCCAGCTGATGCTTGTCTCCTCGAAGGCGATCCTTTAAAGATAGACCAAGTCCTCTTGTGATTCAATCTTCTGTCGATTTTGCCTCATTCTTAGTTTCTTTTGTTTTTGTTTCGTGTGGTTGAGTTTTGAAATATAATCTAACTCCTGTTTTTTATCATACTAAATTTTCTTCGTTGTACATATTAACATGTTCAAAGCTATGTATCCAAGTATGGCATGTAACATCTCTAATTTTTGCTTCATCTTACTATCACCAATGTAAGTACATTTTAACACATTTAATATAATCAAATGTAATTATCCTTCCTTCAAACATGTTTCTTTCTTAATTGAAATCCCACATAACCAAATTTCACCATTGTCACTCACACTGCATCACCCCACTACACGTGCAAGGCACATGCACCCACTAGTGATATGAAAAGAATAGAATTGGACGCAATAACCAACAAATTTTCTCACACAACTCTGTTTCTTAGAAAGTGTTCAGCTTCTACATCTGATTAATAGTAAATATCTCACATCGAATAAAATGAAATTGATAAGAGATAATTGCACCATATATCAAATTTTCTTCATATTTTAGGATTGCCGTCATGTACTGCTCGCCTGATCCTCATGGAAAAAAATTCTCCCAACTAAAATCTTTCTCATTTAAAGTTGGTATGTAGAGAATTGAGTATGACAACAGCTGAAGCACAGCAAATTTCTTTCTAGTCCGAATCAGAATCAGGATACACAGATGATCTAACTGATGTACGTTTACTATCAAGATAATCATCGTTATCTTCTTCTCCTTTCTTCTCATCAATCATTCCTGCAAAATGATAGCTTAGAAACTTCAGCAAAATATCCAAGTCGCAAAGCATTTTGTATAAAACCATCACCTTTCTTCAACAGAATAACTTCAAGAGTCCTCGTGCTGAAATCATCTTTACCTCCCATGTCATCAAATCCAACCAGCCTCCCTATCGCAATTCCTTTCCTGAAAAAAATATATATATTCCCAATCCATATAAACAAACATATAACTCTGAACTGGATCAAGCTCGGCATATATTCACTGCCTATCGAAAGGCATTCATAGACTGCCGACCAAAAACTAAAGTACAAAAATAATCATTTCCTTGTAGGTTGTGACCCAATTTAAGACGATATTCAACAAAAGAATACACTCGAACTCATTGAAGGTTTGTGCCAGAAGATTCAGAAAGCTATACAAACCTTAAAATTCTCTTATTCTAATGGCTTGGAGCCTATCAATAGTAAAAAATGACATCCTCCCTTTCCGACCAATTAAAACTAAAAGCCTGGCGATAAGACATGGTAGTCAAAGACTCAACGCAATCTATTGTTAAAATTCACTTGTTTCTCACTTTTGTGGAAGTATGTTAATTGTTAATATTTTGTTAGAATACTATGTTGTGACCTATGATGCTCGGAGTCTTGTTTTCGGCCGGCATACCCGTGTCGACACGACACGGATACAGGTATGAGATATGGGATGGACACAACAATTTTCAACTGGACACGGCAACCTAGGAAGGTTGACCGTGGAGGAAGCTGGGAAGCACCAACTGTCCAAGTGAGGAAGAAGAATTGTTCAGGCATCGATTTGAATTAGTGGCTGAGGAAGAAGAACCGTTTATGCTATGATTTTCATCGATTTAAGTTGGTAGGTGAGGAAGATGAACAGTAAACTTAATTTGTTGAAGGAGAAATGAAGGGGCATGGTCTACTTGTTAGGCCGACATCTATATTGTGTCTATATCTTGTAAGCCCAATTATTTAATAAATTCATCAATGGCCACCCAACTTTATACTTAGTATCATGGCTATTCAATTTGATTTTATTTCAACATGGCCACTTAACTTTATATTTACTGTCATCATAGTCACCTAATTTGATTTTATTTCATCATAGCCACCCAATTTCATATGACGTTTAACAATTGCCACCTAATTTAATATGACATTTCACCATAGTCACTCAATTTATTTTCACTATTTCACAATTTCAAAGGCAAAGTTACTCTTTTACCCCGTGGTCATGGTGAAATGTTATATGAAATTGGATAGCCATTGTGAAATAAAATCAAATTAGGTAGTCATGATGACACTAAGTATAAAATTTGGTGGCCATGGTAAAACAAAATCAAATTGAGTGGCCTGTGGCCATGGTAACACCAAGTACAAAGTTTGGTGGCCATTGGTGAATTTAACCCTTTATAGGATGAATTGTAAACGAAAAAGTAAAATAAACTTTAGGGATAATTGCAGCAAAAGCCCCGAACCTTTTATTTATTGTAGCCATCACCTCTAACATTTCCAACCATTGTATGTGAGACCATTTTGGATTGTTTCCATCCATTTTTCCATCAGTTGACCCAAAAATTAATTTTGGCCATATTTTTAATCATTTAAAAGTGGCAAAATGATAAATATCTATTAAAATAATTAAATAAAAGGATAATTAAACAAAAATTTTAAAAAGGAAAAGAAAAAGAAGAGGCCCCAAACCTCCTCTGTGACGGCATCCTCCTCTGTGCCAACATCTTTTGGGTATCTATTTACATCAAATTGGGGAAGACCCATATGTTCATTGGACGCACCATGAAGAATAGGTGCTTGTGGTGGTTGTCTGCGATCATGGGTAGTACCACCGGTGCCGAAAAAGCCATCTAAAAGTCGAGCAGTTGCTATGTTCGAAGATATAGTTTGCTGGTTTTATTTTTGTGTTTAAGGATTATTGATGACCATGGACAGGGGCGCCTTGATGTGTATAATTACCTGGAATGTTGGGCATGACATGGGTGTTGCTAGAATTGGAGATTTCAGCCCTTTTTGGGGATTTGAGCAGGCTGTTTTGGCTCAATTTTTTGGCAAGTTCAGGTGGGTTCGAGGTAGGGGGTTGGGTGGAAGTTGTAGAGGGTGATGAGAGATTTCTAGTGGTATATATGTCAGACGATTTGGGTGGTAAGTGGCCGGAGTTGAAAGTGAAGATGGCGTGGAGGTGGAGGTGGGGGTGGGTGGGGCATATTTTCTTTTTTGTTTTTAGTTTAATTGTTATTTTAATTATTAATAATATTTGGAAAAATATAAAATGCAAAGTTCCCATTTAGCCCTTACTAAAATTGGTCAAAATTAATTTTTTGGGTCAACTGACGGAAAAATGGATGAAAATCATCCAAAAGAGCTTCACATGCAATTGTTGGAAAGGTTAGGGGTGACGGTCAAAGGTTTGGAAAAAGTCTGCTAATGTTTCAAAGGTTCGAGGCTTTGCTGCAATTATCCCTAAACTTTATTTTTGTAAGAATTGAATTACTTTTTTTACCTTTAATTAAAAAACAAGAGGGAGGTATTTTAAATCTTAAAAAGGAGGCAAACTTATTATCATTTAAATTTACCATTTTCCCAAAATTAAAAATCATGCTAAATCTATTTTTTATTTAACTATTTATATATGATGCAATAAGTATAAAAAATAATTACTTTAGACTATTAAATTTAAAAAATTTAAAAATATATATTTTAGAGTGTGTTTGGTACATATTAAAATGAGAGTGCATTTTTTTGAAGTGATGCGATGGGGAATATGTGGTTGAAAAAGAAGGCAAAGTTATTGATATGATAAAAAATATTATTTTATTGAAGAATGTGTGATTAAAAATGAGTAGAAGAATGAAAATGAAAAAAATAATATGGCTCAAACATGGGCTTAATCAACATATCGACAATGTAACGTGTCAGAATTTTTTCAGAAAATCGTGTATCAACGTACCCACGTACTAATGTCGTAAATTTGGACTCTTTTTAGCTAAGTCCCATTTTCCTATATTTTAGAAAATAAAAGATCGACGCTTAGATACGTACCCGTGCTTGATGCCCCGTACCTGAGTCCAAGCATTATAATTTGTGACAAATAAAATCGGAGAAACAAAATGAACCTCTGAAAACATTTAATTTTATTGTAAGACCCCTAAAGTAACTTCTCAAGTCCAAAGTAGCTATTACTTGAGATCTCTCAAGGTGCTTCTAAGATCCTCATCCAAGTAAGGATGAAAGGGGTAATAAGCCCATTTTTTAAAATAAAGTTACACAAGATTATTAACTTAAAATGGGCATTTAATATGAATAATGAAACTGAGTCTTTACTTTACAGTGGCCATTAAAAAAATAAGAAAGAAAGAAAAAGCCTTTTAAAAGAAAACCCAAAATCAAATAAGAGGAAATTATCAAGAAAGGGATCTTTGCTAATAATCACTAATCCAATTCAAACTATCTTTTACAATCGAGTTGTAATCGCTAACTTAATCCAGATCTTGGTCATTATTAAGCAATTCTATTAATCCTATTTTTCTAAAATCGAAGAAAGTATTTTTCTCTAAACAAACATGCCAATAGTATCTTAGATTTGATAGCCATACTCAGTGTTATAACCAACTAGAAAAATTGAGATTCAAACATATAGAATGTGATTCACTGATAATTATAGAGATTTCAAACACAAAAAAATATTTGGAAAAACAACTCAGAAATGCACAAAGCGTACCGTCAATAAATAGTGAAAGAGGACTGACCTGAATAGTATGACACAAGGCAATGTTTTGATTCCCAGCTTTGTAACGAAGAAAGGTGCATTCTACAGAAACATTATATAACGAATATCCTTAGTATTTTACCAGTGAATGAAATTAAACACTAGCACGAAGAGTACAAATGAAAATAGGTGACACACTAACACAATTTTGTTGGAAGGAAAATGATGGAGGGAAGTAAATTTCTCCATAATTTTTTGAAATCTAAGGTAGCAATTATTTAGCCAGAACATCAGTTATACAATGCCAAAATAGTTATTTCCATCAATCAACTATCCCTCATATTAAATAAGGAATAATCAATTTTCCTTCCACAAGGAGTAGAAATGAGCTGGAAACTATTTATTAGTCAATTTTAAAATATATGGAGCATAAAGGTTTTGTATTTCTAAATGCAAAACCATTCCTTGAATTTTGTCTCATAAAATGGCTATCTTCTATGTAAATATATAATTATACTTAAACAAAACACGCATATACTTAAACATCATTAAGTAAATAAATTGCTTGATTTTGAGTTAAGCACGGAATTATTCTTTGTTACAAATGCAAGGTGGTCAAGTATTCTAAGGTAGCAATTATTTAGCCAGAACATTAGTAGTTACACAATGCCTAAAATGTTATTTCCACCATTCAACTATCACTCATATTAAAGAAGAAAGGAATGACCACCCTTCCTTCTGCAAGGAGCAGAAATAAGGTGGAAACTCTCTGTCAGTCAATTTCAAAATATATGGAGCATAAAGGTTAAAACTGACCTCAGCATCCAACTTGACAAATTTGGTGCTAAAATATATTGGAGCGAGGGACTTCAAATGTTTGTCCATAATCCTAAAAAGAGTCATTAAACATAATTATAGAAGATATTAGAATATTTGTCCAATGAAATTAAATATATGAAAATTCACAACTGTGAAACATGTACTAAACGTGCAAGGCCTCGTACAAAATATTAGTCTCACCATCATCACAAATTTTGGCCTCGAGGATGTAAATTTCTTTCTTTCTTTTTTCTCCCTTTTTTTAAATGAAAGGATGGACGATGTAATTCTAGCCAACAAGTGTTATGTGAAAATTATAATGTTCAGGCTAAAGGGTAAGCAAACTTCTCACATCACGAATGAGAAGTTCCCTCTATCGTTTCTGTACATAGAGAGAGAGAGAGAGAGAGAGAGAGAGAGAGAGAGAGAGTCCTTACTTGCAACGGTAGAACTCCTGATGGTAGAAGTGACAAATCACTTTATCACTTCCAGTAACTTCATCCAAAAAGTCTGCTTCGGTTATCTCCCTATACTCTCCATGCCCTTGCATTTTCAATTCTTGTCGCTTCTCGGCTTCTTTCTAAAAGAACAAATTCAGGAAAACACTATTTCTACCATTCAAAATCCAACCCCAAATAAAAGCACAGTAAGACGTTTGATATGAGCACGCCAAGTTACAAACCTTAAGAGCTGCAATCCTATCTGCATGCAATTTTTCCAGCTCAGGGTCCTGTTGTAACACAATTATTGTACACAAAGCACATTTTTGCAGCAATAAAGAGAGAAATTATAACTTTATTCTCCACTTACATCCATCAATTCATCAAGATCAAATTCCTCATTAACAGAAGACGATGCATGTCCCTTTTCTTGAGCAAGCAATTCCTGTAGTGAACTCATGCATGAGATACAAGTGTATAACGCTAGCAAATTGGAACTACATTGTTTATTGAAATTTCTAAGGAATGTAACTTTCTAGCATAGAAGTAAAGTTCATTCGTCATTTTTCATTGTTTACTTCTTAAACAAATTTGTGAAGATTGAATGCAGTAACCATGCAAAACTATAAAGAGTAGTTGAAAATATCAAAACTAAAATGGAAAATTCAAATTTTGAAGAGAGATTCTATATCTTGCTCACAAAAAAATGGGGAAAAAGGAATAATCATGAAATGGGGATCACCTTTTGGTAATCACGGGCTGCAGAAGCCATTACATTGCCGAAAGCCAAATTAGAGAGGGTTGATTTCACTGAATCGGGATCCATTTCTCTTTTCACTGTTATTAAAATTTCATGTTCATCATATATAGAAGAAGAAACAAATTAATCTATTCACCCAGATAGAGAAATTACCTTCTTCAATTTCAGAAAAATAAGATGAAAACTAGCCAAGATCTAGGTTTAGATAGAAATTACAAGCCAAGGATGGAAAGATAGTTTGAATTGAAGTAGCAATTATTATTTAAAAAGAGGGAAACAAATACTAGTGGCCTTTCTAGATAAATTTCTATTATTTGATATTGGGGACTTTTTCCAAAAAAGGCTCTCTTTTTTTTTTCTTTTTCTAAAGGCCACAATAAAATGAAGACTTTCAATTTTCCTTTTTTAAATGCCCATTTTAAAAGGTAAAAATCTTCTATTACTTTATTAAGAAAAGAGCTCCCTTTCATCTTGTTCTATTCGCCCTTCATTCTCTAAAACTCATTTTCTCAAATTCATTTTCAACCATACATTCTCCCAATAACATAACTTTGTGTGTAGACCTATAACGTGTCCTTACTTTTTTACCCCACATTCTCCAAAAAATAAATTTTCAACCACCATTTTAAAAAGTATCTCTACTAAACATACACTAAGCATCTTGATGGATCTCAACTAATAACAACTTAAAAGTTGAAACCTTAGAAGCATAGTTATGAAACCTAGACCTGTCAATGATCCGACCAAGGTATCCGGTCAACAAACCACTAGTTGACACATCGAGTCATTGGTTTAACCGGCAAAGTCATTGTCAAATTAAAGTTTTACATAAAAATATTTATAAATAAAAACATAAAGAAAACTTATATTTTGCATTTAAAATTTAAGGTGTGTTAACAGGGATTTTTTTTTTTTTTTTTACTACACCAGATAATGTCGTATTTTCATATAGTACCCTAGTTCAAGTCGCACTTAGCTACAATATTTTTTTATATTTTTTATTGAAGGCAATTGTGGCAAACTAGTTTTCAATGAACTAGTTCTGATTTCTTCTAGAAACCCATCCATCAGTCCATTGGCATCACCCGAACTGGACCAGTGTCCAATTCTCCATCAGATGTCCCAGTGGTTTGGGGGTGAAATTTTCCATGATAGATACTGTTGTTCAAGTCTCACTTAGCTACAATTATGGCCAGTCCTAAAACTTTCACACCTTAGTCGAACTCTAAGCGTTGGCCCTCAAATCTGATATCACATTAGATCAGCTAAGGATCAAACTCACCAAAGGCCATTTTAACAGACATGAAGGGACGAGATCAGCGATTTACAAACAACCTCAATGCAAAAAATGGACTAGTACAGTAGGTTGAGCCTCTGAAATGTCACCACAAATTATGTAAGGTTTGGAAAATATGGGCTGATACTTATAGAAAAGGCCAAAACTCTGATTCGGGTTTATTAATGGAAATGGTAGGAGATGACATGGTACCACTATGAACTGAACCAAAAAACTATAGTAAAAGCCATGTAGACAATCGAAATGTGCGTCTATTCCCACAAAATAATACAATGGAAGAATCAAGCGAAGATAGAACATTATAACGAACTTATCTCAGTTTGTAGAAAGTAAAAGATCAAATAATATGTAACCAAACAATCAGAGAATATTCTCGTAAAACTTTGATCTGTTTCAAAAGGTGCGAGCCTAGCATAGCACAAGAGATAGTGAAATTAGAAGGATGGCTTTCAAGCAGTTAAAACGTGTAAACTCATACATGTGTTAAATAAGTATATAAAGCAATTGTTTCGTAGAAAATGCGACAGTGATGAACGATAGTTTAAAGTAAAAAGTTGAAGTGCTTGGAAAATCTGACTTCTCATTTACTTTTCTAAATCAATTTGCAGTCAAGAGTTATACAAATTGCACATTAAAATGGTGTTTTACATTGGTTAATTCTAGTATTTTGAAATCAGAAAGCAGATGCGCGGGCGTTACATCCTGGAAGCGAACCCCTAAAGCATAGAGCTTTATCACTTATCCCGGTCACCCTTCCATCCGGTGTGGTGTGCCCAGAACCTACTGAGATTGGATCATGAGCTACTATAGTTCAAAAAGCATGATAAGACCTTCACCCTCAGCCTCTAGTAGCTAATAACAAAGTGGCACTGAAAGCACCAAACTGATGGAAGAATGCCAAAAAAATTTGATAACAACATCTAACTGAAAGTGTCCTCACAATGTCTCAAACAAGTCAATAAAATTGGGAAATCAAATACAATGCCATGGAGTTCCAAGATCGTGTGTGCGAGGAAAATAGAACTCTAATTGAATCAATTTTCATTTTCATATGAATGAATGCAATGATCCAAACAGGTCAAAAAAGCAGAAAAAAAAAATTATTTACGCTGAAGTATCTCACGCCACGCAGATCTCGAAATCTTTCAAGACAAAATTGGTATCAAAAGCACAACGTCAACTCCATAAATTATGCATTATCTTACCTCCAACACTGGAAAAATAACAAAATAAAACAAGAATACAAAATTCACATCAAAATTTAAAAAAAAAAAAGAAGATTTACCTCAATTATACGTCTGGATTGTAGATAGGTTATCGCGATTAGGCGATTGGGAAGGTCTCAATTGGAGACGAGAGACGGCGATTTTGCGATCTGTGAATTTCTTGAATTAGGCTGGACTGGGGTTGGGTAACCGGCTATGGGCCACAATTTTATTTTAAAATTAGTCTAAGCCTAGGACTCCATTTTTATAAAAATTCATTTTTTTCAACTTTCAATTTCTACTACAAATTCTCCTATAAAATAATTTTACACGTAAATCGAAAAATTTTCTTTATTTTTTAACTACACATTCTTCAATTTTTCACTATTCCAAAATACATTTTCTTGAAAAAATAAAGCCCAAACGAGAGCTAATTTAGATGAAAAATTACCCATTTGATTCTCATATTTTGAGTAGAAACAATAACATCTAGTACATCAATGTAGGTGTCAACATAAAATAAATCATAATAAATGAATCATAAATTCTTGTATTCCATCCATCTCATTTATATAAGCTCGCATTCCTTAATTTCTTGTCTCAATTATATTGTCTTTTTTTTTTTGTTCGTTTACTAATATACTCTTATTTAATTTGTCCAGTTATAATCAATTTTTCCAAACTTAATATTGAAATTATTCAAATAATTTATGAACGTGAGAATTGAAAATTATATTATTTAATTTTTTTACTACTTCTAACAATAATTTATTATTAGTTGTTGATAATTAAATAAGGGTAAATTAGAAAAATTCTTGACAAAAATTAATTTTTTAATAACATTAAATCAGATTTCTTAATTTGTGTGAAAAACATAATCAACTTATATAAATGAAACGGATGAAGTATTTAATTGAACGTGTAATTTAATGTAGGGATGGACAAAACTCTCGAACCGAATCGAGTGGTTCTTCTTAAGTTAAATATCCAAATGAGTATTTTGATTCGAGAACCGACGGGTTTGATTCGGTTATCGGTTCTAGACCAAGAACCAAAGAATCGAATCTCTAATTTTTTTATTTTTATCTTAAATAAGTCAGATTATTTCGTTTTTTTTTAATTCGTTAACTAATTAATCTAGTTCAAATGTAAAATATGATTTTACTATTTTTAATTTTTAGCCAACCCAACTTAATCAAATTGACATAAATTTTACCCAAATATTTTATTCTACCTAGTCATCGTTTATGTCATTCTATTATTGTGAACTAACTATCTCTCTCTTCTTGTGATTTTAATAGTCACATTTATGGATAACTCAAAAAAGAAATACGAAAAAAAAATCACCAGATTGGACTGTGTTATTTTTTAAGAGTTAATATTGAACATGTCATAGTCGAACTAATGTAGCATTGTTGTAAATATAAACAAATTAATTATTGTACGAAATTCGGGAACCGAATAGAACATAACCTGAACGGTTTCATAATTCAATTTGGACCCGACGGACCCACTTACTAAATACCCGAAATTTTTTGTTCTGTTCGGTCCTCTTCAGAACCGAACCGGACCATGTTAAATCCTAATTTAATAACACAAGTTGTGTCACCCAGATCGATGTTAAATACGAGCGGTGATAAATAACATTAATCTTCGAGCACGCGATTGATTTTCTAAAAGTGTGTAATTAAAGAATGGAGAAATTTTAAAATATTTTTTCATTTTTACTTTTAATCATTTTTTAAGAAAAATTACTTTATGCATAAAAGAAATTTCCATTCTTTTTTTACATTTAACAATTAGTGTTCTAAAAATCTCGTCTAAGCTCAAAACTTGGACAATATGCACTGTTTGCTTCATGTCTAGACACTTTTTTTTTCCCAATTCTTAAACGATCGAATTTTTTCCCTCTTCTCTCTCGTTTTCCCTATACACGCTCTTTTAGTTTTTTTTTTCTTTTTTTTTTAAATCTTTTATTTGACTTTAGCTTATTAATTATTATTCTTTTAGAAAAAAAAAATTCATTTGACTTTAAATTCAAATTTTTAAAAGAGTTTATTTATACAAAAATTAAAAATAACTTTATCTAAATAGTTAAATAAGTTTTAAGCTATCGTGTTATCTATATTATTTAATTATAATCTTGAAATCGTTATTTTGTCGCAAACTTTAAAAGTATGTACGAAATTCTTATAAATCTATTAAATAATATTTGTATATTTGTTTAATTGAAAATTGTAATAAAAAATATTCTAATTTTTGCATTTCGATATCTTGAAAATTGTATTATTGGCTAATGATAGGAATTATTAAGTAAACATAGTATTTTATAAATTTAAATGTTTGATATGTATTATGTTGATTATTAAATTATTTAAAATTTAAAATAATATTAAAAATAAGAAAACGTTTTTCTACTTCTAACATCGCTTAAGCTCATAAATTTTGAAAATTCACCTCAACGTCTAATCACGCTTTGCGTTTTTTAAAACATCGATAAAAATACTTATGAGGCTTGGGTTGCCTAAGCTGCAACCTAGTAGCTATTCATGAGAAATTAGAGAAGATATGGCAACAATTTTCTTGACATTTGGTTTTTCACCTGGCATCTCACGCGCCTATTTTCTTTGATTTTGTTGAATTGTTTTTCCCACATTTTTGGTGGAAAATGGAAGTTCCAATGTTTTTTTTGGTAATGGAAACAAATTTTATAACAAATTGTAAAAAAAAAAAAAAAAAAAAATCACTCTAATAGGTAATTTCTATGTAAAACAAAGTCAAACGAACACTAAACTTTGATAAAAAAATAATTTTCTAGGAAATATATATATATATATCTTTTTGGCAATAGAACAAATTTTAAAACCAATTATGAAAAATTATCAATTTAATGGACAATTTCCCCGTAAAACAAAGCTAAATGAACACAAAAAGATCCAAATTTTTAAAATTTTTCAGGTGGAAAATTATCAATCAAACACACTTAATTAACAATTCCCTGAAAAACAAGTTTTAGATAATTACTTTATCTGAAATTTATTTTCTTTCCACCAATTTTCTACAATTGCAATCAAATGGACTCTCAGTGGAAATTACAGACATCAATAGTTTTAAACTTTCCATTTCAAATTTAAGATTTAAAAGTTTTTTTTTTTCAAAAATCAAATGATAATTAAAATTTTAAATATTTATACTTATATTATAAATCAATTTATATACTCACACTCTACCTCCTCCATCCCCATTCAAACCCTAATCATTTTCTCTTTCACCTCCTCCTCCCTTTTCTCTTTCTCTTCCATCTCTCTCTACCCTCCTCTCGTAGAGGGACCATCGCCGCAGCTATTGGAGAGCATCGCCGCTAGAGATCATCTTACCTTTTGTGGGTTTGAGGTATTTTGAAACTGGTGGTAACACTTTAGTTGGAGGATGAGTCAAGCTAGAAGTTGATGGAGGTAATGCGAGGGTTACCATTGCGGAGAATGAGGTCCCCAAGTACTGCATCGCCACACATTCCTGAATTATATGAAAAATTCTCCGAATGGTTAATTAGAAATTGAAATGAGACACACATCAATATATATATGAATTATATAGATGTTTTGAAAATGGATTTGGATATTATGGCCTCGGCATGGGGTTTTTTTACTGTATATTATATATTGGAAATGGACGAGGAGTCGACGGTTGATGGGCAAGTACGAGATATTGTAATATTCTTTAAATTGATCTCGTTTTTGCTATGGACCTTATTTTTCTGGCTGTGTTTATCCAGATTTGATGACCAGATTTTGGGGTGAAGATGGTGGTGGTTTGACTATGGAGGATGATGTGGTGATTGTTGTAAGGTGGCGGCGACGATGATGTAGATCTTCTCGCCTGTTTGACTTGGACGCGTGTTGTTTGATTTTTTTATATGTGTTTGAAGGTAGCGGCGATGGTGGCGGTGGACGTGTTGGCGACGACAATGGTGAAGGGGTGGTACTTTCAATTGGCGTCATTGTAGATTGGGGTTGGGGCAGGGTGCGTGGTGAGATTAAGGGCATTTTTGACCAATTATTTGAAATCAATAAATTGAATATTTTGTAACAATTAAATAACACTAATTGATAACTTGTGATCAATAAATAACACGTAATTTAAAATTTTGAGTCGTAACTTATAAATTTTGTTATTTATGATCGATAAATAAATTGTGATTTATAAATTTTTTGATTTGTGATCGAATAAAATGTAATCTAAAAATTTTATGATTTGTGACATGAAATAATTTTTGACCTATAAATTTTTTGATTCGTGATAGATAGATAATTCGTGATTAATTAATTCGATAATTTATGACCAAATAGTATATAATTGTGATCTTAATATAATTAATTAATAAAATATACGTTTTATTAATCATTTCATGAATAAAATTTAATTAATTTCTTACTTATTAAGTTTTAAACCTTATTTCTTAATTTTGAAATAATTTATACATAATCTCTTAGAAAATTTTTCCAAGAAATTACTTTTCTAAAGAAATCAAAAACCTCTCTTAAGATTTAAGAATTTGACCTTGAAATCCCCTATTCACGTCTTCATGACATACGAGCAAAAGTAGAATAATATTTTTAATTTGAGTGCTCATGTGCAAAATATCTATGAGAGCTCATACTAAGATAAAAATGAAAAATTGACACATGCATGCTCATTTCGATGTATCTAAAGTTATATTTATCATAGTTAGAATTGTTCATAAGTCGTGTTATGGTTTTTATAAGTAATGAAGTGAAAGTTTTTTTTGAGTTCGCGGAGTCTCGATGAAAGAGGTTGACCGATGACAATGAGTACTTGTGGGTATTTTTTAAAACACTGATCGAGCAATTATAAAGAAATATCGTGAATTAATTTGTATCAGTTTAAAAGTTGGAGATCAATTTGTCACTGAGGCAATAAGTTGGGACCAATAGTGCAATCTGCCCTTTATCGATCTTTCCCGTTTCCCGTGTAATCAATCTCTCTCTCTCTCTCTCTCTCTCTCTCTCCCTCCCTATACATTCGCTCCCCAGCAGAGGAAAATCGAGAGGGGGTTTCATTTTTATATGAATTTATAATTAAAACTTAATATATAAAGATAATAGAAATGCCAGTTGAAGTAGCAGTTGACGCCGGAAAGTCCCGGCCGTATGCCAACGGCGATTTGAAATTCCAAAACCCTAGCAATTCTGCCGCCAAGAAATCACGGGAATTCGAGCGGCGCCGGAGACGCCGGAAGCAGAAGAAGAACAACAAGGCATCACAGGCCACAGCCGCCGGAGATGACAGCGACACTGCGGCCGAGGACGTCAACGGCACCACCGACGACAGCTCCAAAGAGAACTCCGATCCTCAGAAGGTAGTACTCCGATTTCTTTTTCAATATTGATGTTATTTTTAGGACTTGAGTGGAATATGGAGGTTGAAGGTTATTTTCCAATTTTTGGTATAGATCTGCCCTTAAGGTTTCGCAGTTCATAACTATTCTTGCATGCATATGCTCTGATGAGTATTTTCATATAGCTGAACTATGGTGAAAATAAATATAGTTAGTGTAACTATGGGTGGTTATTGAAGTTCAATTTTACATTTCCTGGTCATCAAGTAGGCAAAGCCGAGTATTCTCTAAGTCTACTTGTTCTCCATATATTTTTGAGTCTCCAACACACTCGAGCTGTACATAGGTACTAGAACAAAAATTACGAATTATACTGTTCAAGTGAATAAAGATCTAGATACTTTTGGTGGTATGGAAACATCTTGAATAGAAAACCACATGATATAGATAACTTATGTTAAGCAAAGTTCCAAGCTCCTGGTTCAACACGTTTCTGTCAATTTATTTGTTGAAGAGAATGGCATTATCTTCTTCAAGTTTGAAGCAAATACACCAGTGTTTTTCTCTGCGATACAGTTTTACACGCAAAAATGATATCTTCTGATAATTATTGTGAAGGTTTTGCATCCTTTTCGTTCCCCTTTTTATGGGTTAAGGAGTTGTGTCTACTACTCAAATATGATAATCATGTTGTAAAAGGCTAGAGAAAACTGGGCAGACCTTTGAACGGAGAGGGATATTTTATTAGCAGTATTAACCTTTTATAGTTACAATGGGATTCAATGTGATGATAATCTATCTTTTCTATGGTTTATAGAGAATCAGAATCTTTTGTTAATCCAGGGTAAGTTTTATGCTGTTCTTAGTACATTTATTTTTTCTTTTTATGGTCTAATCATTTTGAGATATACATTGTGATCAAATTTCTAAGTTGCTTTTTAGTTGAATACTGTTTCTGATTTGATCATACAATGAGACGTCGACATAAATAAAAGTTCATGTTGAATGCTTCGTGAAAGTATGAACTAAGAGCAGTAAGCAGTAGATCTTGATGGCTATTTGTTTTCTTTTTATATGACAGCCTTTGGAGCAAGTAGAAGTGGAGTATGTCCCAGAGAAGGCGGAATTAGATGGTGACTTAGATGAGGAATTCCGAAAGGTCTTTGAGAAATTCAGTTTTAAAGAAACTGCTGGTACTGAGGTAAGAGTATGTTTTATAGTGATCTCTCTCTCTCTCTCTCTCTGGCCTCCTTTCTTGTCGTGTCTCTATTATTTTCTCTGTCATAACATTCCAGTCTATTCAGGAGAATGATAAAAAGGATGAGATTGCACCTGATGCAGCCTCAAAGAAGAAGGCTGACTCAGATTCAGAAGAGGAGGAACAGGATACACAACAGAAAGAGAAAGGAGTCTCTAATAAAAAGAAAAAGGTTTTATTCTTCAACACTAGTTATGTTGCAACATCAAACTTACTTTTGAGAGAGAGAGTTAGGCAAGTTTTTTGTTGGCTAAAATGACCTTATTTTCTTGCAGCTTCAACGTCGAATGAAGATTGCTGAACTGAAACAGATTTGTTCAAAGCCTGATGTAGTTGAGGTATAAATTAACAATATATGGTTCAAATATTGATAGTTTTAATTTGTCTGGGCTATCTCCTGGTGAAGCGCAACATCAAAGATCCTATTATTTTATTTTGCCATTAATTGGTTGAGATTTATTTCAGAGATCCAATTATTTTTGTTTTTGAGTTTCTAGGTATGGGATGCCACTTCTGCAGACCCTAAGCTATTGGTGTATCTCAAATCATACCGCAATACCGTTGCAGTACCGCGGCACTGGTGTCAGAAAAGGAAATTTTTGCAGGTGAGTTAAGATGGGTGATATATCTGTATAATGGGTTACATTAGAATGCATTACTATTCGTTATACACTTGTTCTATGTAAAATTCGTAGAAATTAGGTTTGATCAAATTGGGTTATAGGGAAGAGGATAAGGGAGGGTGAAGTCAATGAGGTTTGTCTTATATGTATATATGTGGTTCTTGCAGGCAAGCAGCAGTGCCTCTTCTGGAGTCTCGACATGTAGGTGTTTGGCAAGGGGAAACCTTGCATGAGTTTTCTTTTTAATTGGCTTTCTAGCGTGGGTTGGGGTGGAGGAATTTTTATAGCACCCTTTTCAATAATTAAACATGCCTGATTAGAGTACCTTACCTGGAAACTAAACCTGCAATTTCTGCTTAGCAGGATGCTAAGGAATCTGCTTGGAAATTTCAGATCTATTTGCTTTCCACAGAAAGCTTGGACTAGTTGAATTCACACTCTAAAAATTCGGCTCTAGGATTCTTACTTGATTTGCATGGAAATCTTTTGCACACAGTTTATCTCATTGCGGTTTGAAATCGTTTTGCAGGGCAAGCGTGGTATTGAGAAACAGCCTTTTCAACTTCCTGATTTTATTGCTGCCACGGGGATTGAGAAAATTAGACAAGTGAGACCAATTTTACCCCTTTGTAGTTTTATCCAATTTCATGCTTATGTGATTTAAAAGTTGCCATCAATAATCTATGTTACTCGGACTCGGGCATAGGTATTGTGTACGGGTATGCGCTTGTCTGCATTTTTTGGTGATTTTGTTACCTTTTCCATATTGCATGGGGGCAGGGAGTTAATATGTGAATGCTTGTCCTGGGATGCTCATATTAGCTAATAAGGGCTTACACATTTGGATGAAGTGGTTAGGTGATGTATGTGGTTAATTTTTTGTTTTCTGGTCCTGGACCTATTTAAACCTTGAAGTTGTAGTAGAACTTGTTTGAAAACAACATTTGCTTGAATTAGTACAATTTTGTCGAGCATGATGCGTACTTAATTTTTTAACATATAGCACATCTTTTGTTCAGTTCTCAATGTGTATAGTTTTTTCCTAGTAACAGTATTGTCTTTAATTGATTTTGATGGAAATTTTCAATGTTGGTGTACCTATTTGTCAAGACCTTTGCTATGTAATGTAGATTCTGGCCTTTTCATGTACTAGAAAGGGAAAAAGTATGTGTACTAGAGCTGCTTCTGCATGCTTTTTGTTCCTTTCCCATTGGAGGTAAGATTAGGCTCTTCAAATGACAATATGTCAAGACCTAGGAGGGGAGACCTGTGTTTTTTCTTGTTTCTGAAGAATAATGCTAAAAAGTCGCACTGATGACATAATTGTTTGTGTATATAATTTGTCCTGCATTCAGTTATTCAGTGTCCTTGTCATTATATTTTAACAAGTCAATAAGCAAGTTACACTGTAATTACTGGAGTCTCACTTCTTCCTGTCTGACTTGTTAGGTTTTGCATCATTCTTTTATATGCAACTGAGCCTGCTGTGTGTTTATATGCAGGCTTACATAGAAAAGGAGGATAGCAAGAAACTGAAACAAAAGCAACGTGAAAAGATGCAGCCAAAAATGGGAAAAATGGATATTGACTATCAGGTTTTATATGTTCTTAATCTCAAAACTATATGGCCCCCACAATCTCTCTCAATGTTGTATTTGTTTAAACTGGTGGCAGTGTGTGGAGTTCATCTGTCACTTGTTTTTCTATTATTCTCCTTGTATTCTTTTGACATGTCACTTCTCATACAGGTCCTCCATGATGCCTTCTTCAAGCATCAGACTAAACCGAAATTGACGGCACATGGTGATTTGTATTATGAAGGGAAGGAATTTGAGGTATTTAGTTCACAAGAATTGTTTGTCCGCGACATTTTTTTTCTCCTTAATATATGTTTTGGATAAAGCCAACAAGTGTGTAAGTGGATGATAATGATTTTTTAAAGATATGTGATTGTTAATGTAAAACTTTTATCTTTTACGATTCTTTGGATTAGTAAAATATCACATTGTATTTTTGTTCTAAGTTTTACTTCTTGATTCCTGGTGCAATGCATAGTCTGTTTTCAATCCTTCAGATTGTTGTTGCAAATATGGGGACATCAAGTTTATCATGTTTGAAGCTATGGAGTGCCAGAAAAAATATTTAAAAAATCACACCTCAAGTCTGTGGAGAGAATAATTGCTAAAATTGTACATGCTATTTGTTCTGCTTTTAACTTCCATTTGAATTACACAGGTAAAACTTCGAGAAATGAAGCCAGGAACTTTGTCACAAGAACTAAAAGAAGCTCTTGGAATGCCCGATGGTGCTCCTCCTCCTTGGCTCATCAATATGCAGGTTGGAGAAGAAAATACCTCATTATATTTCTTCTGTTTATTTGATCAGCATATCTTTCGAAAATCTATCCCTCATTATCCTTATGATAGAGATGAGTTCAATTTTTATTTTCTTCCTTCATTTCAGAGATATGGTCCTCCACCTTCTTACCCAAGTCTGAAAATTCCGGGGCTTAATGCTCCTATTCCTCTTGGAGCTAAATTTGGCTATGGACACGGAGACTGGGGCAAACCACCTGTTGATGAAGTAGGTTTACCTTTCTTTTATTTGCACTCTCATCCTTTTTTTGTTTATTTTTTCTTACTTTTCTCTTATTTTCACTTCCACCAGTATGGACGTCCCTTGTATGGAGATGTTTTTGGCGTTTTGCAACAAGACCAGCCCAATTATGAGGTGAAAACCAGTACCTCATGAAAATTTCGTAAATGGGTTTTTTTTCCTCCCCCTGATGATATTCCAATTCATGTGTCTGCTTTTGTGCTTAAGATTTAACTTATCCAACTTCATCATATCGAGCCTAATTTTCAGGAGGAACCAGTTGATAAGACAAAGCATTGGGGTGATTTGGAAGAGGAGGAGGAGGAAGAAGAAGAGGAAGAAGAGGAAGAGGAAGAACAGATTGAGGAAGAGGAACTGGAAGATGGCATTCAATCTGTTGATAGCCTTTCAAGGTATAGTATTTGGCTTCATTCAATGTTCGATATTTCTCCTTTACGTTGGTGTTGAATTACTAATAATGATGAATGTGGGACTCTAGGTGCTAACGGGGTCTTGTACTTCTCTCAACAACGTTTGATATGGATAATGGACTTCAAATTCTCGTTTTAAAAAAAAGGCCTGTTGGTTGTGTCAATTGATGGAAGAATTAAATTGAAAGATTATTTTGATACTGGCACGGGGTCCATTTTTCACGTTCCTTCATTAGTATTTTTTTAATAATATTAGATTTTAGATACCCTATTTGGGTTGTTTCTGAGTCTGACTTGTTTTTTCTTGTTGAATGGGTTTCAGCACTCCTACAGGGGTTGAAACCCCTGATGTTATTGACCTCCGGAAGCAACAGAGGAAGGAACCTGAGAAGCCTCTCTATCAAGTGAGTACATCTTTTGACTGCTGCCATCTTCCTGATCAATTTTCCGAGTTTCACTTTTTTGGAGCTCATCATTTTTGTTCTTGTTCATTGAAGGTGCTGGAAGAAAAAGAAGAGAAGATAGCACCGGGAACTTTGCTGGGCACAAGTCATACGTATGTTTCTGCTTCTTTTGACAAATATGGATAAACTTTTAGTATTCAGTTTTGCGTTGTGAATTGAATTCCCATTATACTTCTCATACAGGTATGTGATCAACACTGGCACACAGGACAAGACCAGTGCTAAAAGGGTAAAGGAATTTCATTTTCTCTTTCTTTCTTTCCTTCCCTTTTTCCTTTATCCTTTACTTACAAAAGTAGAGTTCAGCGTGATCAATTGGTTATGAGCTTTGAATTGCCTATCAGTGGTATTGGAAAACTATGTTAGTGGCTTTCATATTTCTAGTTGATAGCTTTACTAATTCGACAAGTGTTCTGCAATAGAAACTATTTTAATCTTGTTAGCTGTTGTTTTATTTTGTTAATTGTTATCTATTTATTTTCTGAAGACAATTGGAATGTCTTTGAATGCCACTTCTTGTTATTCTGCTGATTTGATGGATTAATTTGTTCTAAAAGTATTGTCAGGCTCCACACACACACACACACACGATCCCGGCAATAAAGAAGTTTCTGCAAGCATCCAGTCTGTTGGGATGATTGATTTTGTGTATTCATTATCTTTTGGTTGATTCTCAAATTATGTACTTCCTTTAATTAATTCACACGCAGGATCAGTGTTCCTTGCATGAAAGCTGAAACAAAATTGCTATATGTGATTGCAAAATGCATTTACAGATATTGGAGTGGCAAGTTAACTGTTGATTAATTATTTGCGACCTCTGAAATCTCAAAATGATCAAGACCTGCAGTTCCTCACTGTTTGTTTGTTATGGCTGTACACTGTGTCATACTTTGACTAATCATTGGTCACTGGCAAATTATGAAATAGCTGAATATATGTTACTGAGAACGAATGGAAGTATCTGAATCCGTTGCAGATTAATACTATAGACTTGATGATGTTTCTTTCACTGTTTATCTGTGTTAGGTTGATTTGCTTAGGGGTCAGAAATCAGATAGAGTCGATGTCACGTTAGCACCAGAAGAGTTGGAACTCATGGACAATGTTTTACCTGCCAAGTAAGTCGAGTCCTTTTCTTGTTATCATATCATTGATTGGCCAAGGTTGTATGTGATGGAGGATGGCTTATTGCCGTGTCGTGTATTCCCCAGGTATGAGGAAGCCAGAGAAGAAGAGAAGTTGCGAACTCAGCGGGAGGATTTCAGTGACATGGTTGCTGAGGTACGTGTATTTTGGAGTCGTTCAATTTCTGGTGCCCCATTTATATTCCTAACCCCCAAACCCCACCAAGGAAAAACTTTAACATAATCAACTTTGTCCAGAATGAGAAGAAAAGGAAAAGAAAGATGCAGGAAAAAGAGGGCAAATCAAAGAAGAAGGATTTCAAGTTTTGAGTTGTCTCCTGCAACTTCTGAAGATGGTAAGCATATAGAGCTTTTGAGTTACGGGTAGTGCTTCACATATTGCAATTATCTGCACCGTGATATGTTAGCGGTTGTACTTTACTGTAATAAATGATATTGCAAGCCTGTGCTTTTGACTACAAGGATGCTGACGAACTATAATATTATTGCCAAGTTGAGTTTGTACTAATTCAATAACGAGTTCTGTTCTATCAAGATTTGAAATAAAAGGCTGGGGAAGCCGTGCAGCGACGAGATATTTGCCTTTGAATTTGAAATAGTTCAGATTGATTCTTGAGTAATGAAAGGTCCAAGGGATTGTGTATGACGATTGAAGAAAAAAGTGTTCTATGATAGTTTATCTTTATAGGAATAATACATTGTAGTATGCTTCTGAGCCCAATATAAACGTGAAATTCTGGTTGCACAAGTACAACAGTTAATATTTGCTTGAAGCAACAGGAAAGATCATGCTATAATCTAGAAACCCGTCCATCACTCAATTGTGCGATTAAACCTGGACTGACTTGAAAAGGGATAACTACTGATGGCAACGCGCACTCCCTTTCTCTGGCGATATTTTCGGGTTGTGGTGGATCACCATTTACTAATTTATTTATTTACGTCATTATTACTTTTAAATTATGTTCTAAATTTAAAAATGAAATAGAAGGGAAGATTTTGGGCGGGTTTTCCATCCCCGTCCTGATTCTGTGACTGGGAGGGGGCATGGTTGGGGTCTCTTGTCATCCCTCTCAACCGCGCATGTAAGGATTGTTTTTGGTCAATCAAGTGACATAATTTGATGGAGTTGCTTGTAATCAAATTAAGATTTTGATCCCGAAGAACTCAAACATTCTTCAGAGCTGAAGCGAAGCCATTTACATTTTTGACTATCGATAGTATTCATATGATAACAAACCACCTGAATTTCGTTGAAAAAAACAAACGTGTCAATATCGTAATAGGATTGGGTTTCAGCAAATAGTATACTAATTGAAAATCGGCAAACAAGCATCAAATCAATAATTCAGCAGGAAAGGGAAAAAAAAAAATCGTATTCGAAATATCATCAGTATAGAAATGGAACTGGCAATCTATACAAAAACTTGTACATGCATCTGATATAAATTTGGAAAGAAAAGCTTCCTTATGACTATGAGGGAACATCTGATAGTTGATGACATGAAATTTATTTCTCCGCATGCTGATGAAACGCACATGGCTGATAAATGAATCTACGGTTTGAGGAAAGCGAGGAGAATACCGTAATCAATTCTGTACAAAGGCTCGAAACACAACTTGCTGCTTAACGATTCTCTCATGAAACAAATTTCTCGGAACCAATTTTCTTCTGATTTTACACAATTTCATCTAGCCGACCATTGATTTAGTCCCATGTTTCACGAGCATTGAAGGAGCTGTTTTACTTCCGACTGGGGTTTTCTTAGACGCTGCAACTGCAGGACTCGCGCCAGAAGAAGCTGTTCTTTCAGCAATTCTCTTCTGCCGTTGGATCAGCAGTTCTTCCATTCTCTTACGAACATCTTCTTCCTGCAGAAGAAATGCATGAATTTAATTGAAAACACAAGTATATAAGTAAATTACCATATAATATAATAAATGATATTTATACCTTCTCTAACTTGCTCTTATGAGCCATCAACCTACTTCCCGAAGACGGCTTCTTGTTTTTTGATAAGGTATCAGGCTTGCTCTTAGCAGGGGATCCCCCCAAAACTTTAGATTTCACGTCCCTCCCCAGATTTTTAGTAGTTGGACCTGCATTTTTCTTACCATTGGCAAGAAGATTTTCTTCTACACAACCGTTTTCTTTAACTAGAGAAGATCTTCTGTCAGCCTCTGTAAAAGAAATTTCAGCTTCATAATCCATTTCCGGTGTCCAGGTTTCCCCCACGGATTCACGTGACTCTCTCACAAGTGCCATGCAGAATTCATCAGGCTCAGCCTGCTTGGGTATTTCCTGTGGAACATTTGAATTTTTATTTTCAGTCCTTGTAGCTAGATTTATGTCCTCCACCATGCTAATATCAGTTCTCCACGAAGAATCACACTGATCATACACTGCTGGTCTAGACTCCATAATAATGGAATCGTCGACCAAAGCGGTTTTTTGGGTTGATTCTTTGCGAACAAAGTTTGCCTCATAAGACATAATGCCAAGATTGTCGAATTCCATTTGCTCTGAATCTCCAGAGGATTTAACAAACCAATCTTCTGCCTTCCAGTTTCTAATAGTGGATGATTCTGCAGCAAACTCAGATGGAGTTCTGAGTAGACTTGGCCGTGATTCTTCTGATCTTCGCAAAAACAATGCATTCTCATCTTCAGAAACAGCTCTTTTCACAATTGGGTGCGTATTTACACCATTTGTAAAATCTACCACATCATCTCTTCCGTCATTCTCTCCATTTCTCTGAATAACATGAACAGCGTCGTCGGTGGTCAAAGGTTGTTTCTTAATTTTCTCAGACTCGAAATTCAGAGCATCCTGAAAATCCATGATGTGATATTTCTGCGAGCCATTAGGAGTTGACTCCTCATGACTCATGAGAAAATTCTGAAAAGCACACCAATTGTCATCTTTCTTCACTCCATCAACATCATTCTTAAAATTTTGCTCAGTTTTAGCAATAGATCCATTTTGAGAATGGGAGCCTTGATGTCCTCTATTCTTATGAGTTTTTAAGTGGGAATGTTTCTCCAATGATGCAATTGCATTGTCCACCCCCTCTCTGATGGAAGCTTCATCAAGTGCTGAAGAATCATCAGAGACTCCATCCTCTTCTTCATCGTGCCTACTGGAAGTTATATAGTTTATGTTACGAATCACAACCCTTTTTGAGGACTTTTTCTTGTGCTTTTTAACATACGGTTGCCCCTTTGAAGAATGCTTCCTGCCATGCTTTTTACTTTCATCTGAATCTGTCCCGGAATAAGAGTCAATAGATTCATTTTGTTCATCCTCTTCAGAGGTTTCTGCTCCATTTGCATCTAAAGGTTTCTCCTTTCTGCGAGATGACTTTTGATTTTGATGACCGTTAGACTGTCGAATAATGCCATTAGGAGAACCATTCACATTTTGAGGCCATCCCATATGCCCGGGATAATAAGGTAGAATGGGATGCATACCCGGGAAATGATATCCTTGGTATTGTTGAGTAGGATTTTGAAAGTTGTACGCATACGGAGGAATATGATCCATCCATGGCACCTGTAACTGTACTTTAGCTGAAGTTGATGATGTCTGATCCAAAGCAGGCTTACTTTCTGCTGGGAAAACTTCTAGTCAGAATATGACGTCTACTGGAGGTATAGGCTATAAGATAGATTTGACAATAAACAAATGTTCGATAATGCGAGTCAAAACAGATGTTTCTAGTTATCCCTTAACGATCTCTTGTTATTGTTTCTGTTGAAAACAAGATTTAAGTGATATAGATGTAGCGGAGTTTATGCTTTTACATCTAGTGGTTCATGTGATGTGAGTTCAAGTCTTCTTACCACTGCTACTGTCATCCATTTAATGAAATTGTGCACGTGTTTGATGGGACAATATAAATCCCACCTGCAAGTGAGGGGCATGCTGAAGACCAGATTTAATGGTTCAACAATTTCCATGACCAGTTGGAAAAACTTAAATTTCTTTTCTTCCTTAGGAAAAGATCCATCCGTGTAATAATGATGTTCACAAGAACCATAAGGTTAAAGCTAGAATGTTAGTCGAAGATATTGAAATTTAGAGCCTTTATTACCTTGTAAACAAGATAAGAACTTCAACCAAGGAAAAAAGTGAGGCATCTATATAAAGCGATAGTCAAGACAGTCCTCTGTATAAAAAAATTGAAGTTTCATATTTCAAAATTTCCCTTTTCAAGTACTATTAGTATGAGCTTACTGATAAGTAGAGACAATGAAAAAGATATGCTTAGACAGACAAAACATGCAAAGTAGATGAATAATTGGGTGATATTATGAAAAATGTACCTTTGCTACCATCTGAATTTGTTGCAGTAGATTCCAAAGAGTCAGTTGACCCCAACAGTCCCTCAGAGTTCCCACTATTGTGATCATTTTCACCGGCAACCATAATTCCAGACGTCCCCATAAACGAAAGAGCAGGAATGGAGCATGCTTGAACTGCTGCTAATTCATCCATCCATTGGTTGTCCGAATGCTTTTGCTTGTAAAGCTCCTTGAAATCAGTGCATGCCACTCTACATAACAAATTTTCATTCAAGTATAATACTATCTCTTACAGAAAAAAGACACACAAAAATAAACGCTTCACTTGATAATGATTGGAAGAAAGAATATCAATATTATCAAAACGTACTGCAAAAGTTTTGAGAAATTACCCTCCACGAGTGACAAAATTACAATTTCTTAGCAATGATAGTTGTAACTTCCATTGAACTGTCTCTTGACAAGAATGGGCGATTTGGATAATATATGTTACGGGATAGAATCTCACATCGAATAAAAATGAAAATATAGACCAATTTATAAAACTTTGGGCTACTCTTCTTAATACGGTTGAATTTTTAAAATAGAATCACAAGTGTTAACATGGTATCAGAGCCCATTAAATTCTAATGAACAATTCGATCCGATTAATAGACGCACACGAATTTTAAGATTGATCCGCTTAAACGATTCACCATCTTGCGAAGGCATGTTAAGGAATAAAATTCACATTGGATGAAGATGAAAATATAGACCAACTTATAAGGGTTTAGGCAACTCCTCTTGATAAGATTGACCTTTTAAGATGGAACCCGAGTCCTAATACCTTCGGCGGGAAACTTAGATTTTAGTAACGAAGCTGTTCAGCATTCATTTAATTGGTGAAATTCAGTCAGGTATAGTACTTTAAAGTTGATATATATAGTCTTTGTTCTGAAGTACAGAACTGAATAAGTTCATTTAATGGTGATTTGCTATGCTCCGAAGTACGATATTTACTTTATTTGACTCAAAAGATTGCATGATATGGATGGTGAAAAAATTAAAATGCGTACTTTAATCGGGAGGCTCCAAATGTGTCAGCAAAGCATATGAGATCATCAATGTTGTCAATTTCAAATCCTGCCACGACAGCACGGGCATAAGCCATGGCTTGCTCTTTCTGTAGTAATGCTTTTCGAGTATCCATAAGACGTTGCAGACAAAACCTTCTCAGAACAAACAACTTAATGAATCAACTATTTGAGGAATGAAATAATGAGAGTATTCTAAATATTTGAAATGCAAGATCATTTACTTGGAATTTTCTTCCACCGCAGCCCCATCAACCCCATCTTCGTCAGTTAACTAAAAGAACCATCAAAATGGAAACTTGAGTTAGGCAAAGATTTTAATGAAGAAATTACCAATCTTCAACTGTTCAAATAAATTACCTTCGAGGAATCCCTTGACTTTTTCGTGATCTCATCAGCAGTTGACAAGTTTCCTAATAACACAAGTAGCCTAGCGAATAAAGAGACATTCGGAAGATAACATTATACTGATTTTATAAAACCAGATTCAGAAAATTTGATCCTGTGATTTGCCAAAAAGCATTATATTTCTACCGCATGCAGCATCAATGAGAATGTGCATTTATACGTTAAATTTGCTTGAACATTTTGACCATATTACTATGATTCTCTTCATTCATGGATGCCTGCATGTATACGTTACATTCTCTTAAGAAGATGTTCAATCCATACCTTCCCCAACATGTCCTGCCACATCAGTGTTCGAAATTTTGTTAGATCGAATTGAAATCTCTATCTGTGAAATTTCTCGTTCTATTCTTATCATCCTCTCAAGAATTTCAGGTGTACTCACAAAGCGCACGAATCTGTCATCCATGGGGAAAAAAAATCTATAAGTAAGTTATCTCCTATACAAGTCAGATTTTCAAATATCAGCAATGACTGAATCCTTCTCCTGGATTGTACCCTTCTCTACATCCAGTCTTCAAGATTTCAACCTCTGCATTTTTCTCTCTTTACTATAATTAAATCCGAATAAAACTACTCAGACAAAAGGATCTATCTTCCACCATTCAGAGAAGTGGAAAAAGATCAGAATGAAATACAAATTAATCTCAAAACTTTTGTAACTATAATGATAAAGCAATTATGTAATAAAGACTTGGATATCATAGCCCAAAAGCTCAAATGATCAATTCACAGTCGATTTTAAGATCAGTGATCTCAAGTTAGCCCCTGTTTTTGTCAATAATGTGTTGAGGTTGACCATTTAAGATGGTATAAAGAATCTATATGAATAACAGATTAAATTGTACAAGATTTTATTATGTTACCTGTGAAATGTGGATTTAGTGAACCATGGGGCATCAACCGGTGGACGCAGAGTGATTGAATACCCACCTTTTGGAATCTGATCTTTAGCATATTTCAAGTGAGAAATGAAGGGTTCCACTAGCCCAGAAGTTAATTTTTCGTTTGTCTTCCCAGAAAACACCACAAGATCGCATCTTTTCCAATTCCAATCAAAACCCACAAGCAAGAATAAAAAACATTATCAGTATCTGAAACCCGTTTATAGATTCAAGAAATAGACATAATTATACATCCACGTTCAAGAAATGTACCTTGTTCTTGTTGGGGTGAGTTGGAACAGAGCATAATCAAGAAGGGTCTTGGAATCCATATTCAGGTAAAGGAAGAGAGACGGGGAGGAAAAGATTTCAAATTATATTGATTCGTAATTTTTTGAACGTGATATTTCCAAAACTTTTGCTTAACTGGACCTGAGAAAGAGCCACCAACAAGTCAAGAACTGATAGAGCATTGCACGTGGGGACTGTGTGTATCTCTGTATGCGGTGTGTGAGAGAGGCAACATTTTGTTGATTTGTGATAACAGGAATTGGCTCCTTAACCCACTCCACCTCTATATTATTATTAGAGAAAATTGCATCCCAAGTTGGTCAAAAATCTTTAAAAACGAAAAAGTTAGTCGTTAAGTTTCATTATAGTTGCATAAAATGGTCTATCAAGGATAGAAATTCTTCACATCTTCATTAAATCGTCATGCGACTCTTATAAATGTGTCTTCACTTTAGATTTGTAAGAACTGCACTATTGGTTCCCCAATTTATTGTCTAAATAATAAGTTGGTAACTTTAAATGATCAACTTTATGAAGTCTAATTTTTTTTTTTTTTT
>CAIGRB010146033.1:6957-31446 GCA_903798255.1 Fraxinus quadrangulata
TATATATATATATATATATAATTTTATTTATTTATTTATTTATTTTTTTGTATCTTTAGATCTCTTAACTAAAAAATGTTGGGCTTTTTAAATGAATACTTACTTTAGTAGATCTTTTAAAGGAAAATATCACTTATACATAAATCTTTTAAAGGAAAATATCACTTATACATTCTTTTCTTGACATGATTGTTAACATTGTCAGTGTTAACAAGTATTGATTATGTGGAAAAATTATATAAAATTTAAATTATCTAATGATGTATTACCCCATGATAAAGTATAAAAGAAAATATAAAGAAGGAATGAATACCTAAAATTTAAAAATGTAGTTGACATTTTTCAGTTGACTTCGGAGCTAGTAACATAAATTATTCTTTACTCAATTATTTTTGTCCTTCTCTGAAGCGTCTTTTTCATATCCCAGGAGTACAAGTTATCATTCCTCCTTGGTCAACTGTATTTTTCCTTCGAAAGAAAAAAAAAAATATTATAGCTTTGATTCTGAAACACGGATGATCCGCGGAGTGAAATATGTAACAACCTGAAGGATACACAATCCTGAAAAGGAAATTGACCCCATAGGGCTGCAAGACGTCATTATTCATTTCAGGTTAACCCCAAAAAATTAAAGCAAGATAGTAACACAGAAACATAAAAGAGCACGGCAGGAAAATATGCAATCCATTTTATTAATTACGTAGCATTTTCATCTCAAGCGTGTTGTGTTACAATAAAAACTCTAACATAAATATGTAGAGTATCGGTTATATTGTTGAGAGAAATAACTCAAATCATCTTATCTTGATTATTATTGGTAGCTCCTTTGAAAAAGCCTATACTTGAATTCTACTAGTTTGTTAAAACTTTAGACGGATCAATTGTCCATTTGAACTTTTTTAAACATAAAAAGTTTGCCTCAATAGTCAATACTCGTTCGTATATGTATACGTCAAAAGGCACACGAATTTGCAATTATGACTTCCAAAATCATGCATATTGGTGGTCAGAAAAATTAATAAAATTTCCCCATTTGCGTCCAGTGATCTCTTAGAAGTAAGTTGACATTTTTTTTTTTGTTGACTTGTCTGCGGCCAATCACTTCTCTCGATTGTACTTACCGTGCAACCTAAACAAAAATTGAGTATGAATTAACCTAGTTGCACATAGATATTTTGACAGAAAGTTTGTAGATCTAGGCTGAAGATTAGCTAACCACAGGTTTGTTTTTAGAGAACTTGTGAGTATATTATTATCTCAATGATGTAATTGTTTCGAAAACATGACATGGTTCATAATCAGTTTTTAAGACAAGTCAACCAAATGGATGAAGAGGCAAGTTGATCTTGCATTAGTGCAGTGCGATGGAAAAGTGGTAGCCAACAGTCGAGTGATAATGAAAGTCCCTGCACCATAACTGAAGAACCTAAAATGGAAGCATATGGAGTTATACAAGTTCGTCCCCTCTCCAGTCTCCATTGCTTCCTTTCTTGGATTATCTATAACTATCCGGGTTTTGGACTTGAAATTTCCTTTCTTGGCTTTGTAACAAAATGTGTCTGAGTCGACTGTTATCTATAAATTATACGAGTACCAGTGATGGAAAATTCTAACCGTTATTCATGATATTATCATCAGTTTGCTATGTGTGGCCGCTATCAAGCAAACACTTTTTATAGCATGTACGAACAGAGACATGAAGTCATATGCTCAATCTTGAACACAAATGACAAGCACGCGAGATATGCAAACGCAAAATTATTAGGCTGTGATGCCAAGGTATTCAGTCCAATATGTGGGCAATGATGAAACTGGACTTGGCTCATTTGCAGGTTCTATAATCCATTGCTTGATGACCCAAATCCTGGGCCCAAAACTTAAATCCATTAGGAAAGTCGCATTTTGGAAATGCAACTTTAGTGTTGCCTCTTAATGCATGAAGTTTTGGTTGCTCTGAGCCGTTGATGATCACCTAAGATCGATGGTTGGTGTGTGGGCTATATAAAGGGACTTACACAGTTGGCCTAATTGGACTTTTGACTTTTCATTCTTTCGAGTCTTCTTGTTTTTTCTGAGTGATACCGTCTGTTGGTTTCTTCTTTTCACTTATGTTAAAATCCATTCTGTTTTTCAGTAATCCTTCGTGATGTTCGCTTCTGGGTGATTCTGTAAGTGAGAGGAGAAAAGGAGAGTGATTTTTGGGTGATTAGTTATGGCTCATTGAAGTAGCTTCACTTTTTTCTTTAGGATTTGGGTATTTTGTGGTCCTAGCTTGTACAAAATGGTACAATAATTTGAGCCCCATTTTGATCAATACTATGATGCCTTTTGGTTGATTCTTGGTTGTAATAGTTTGATAGGTTCTTGATCTTTTGTACTCCTAGATTCTTCATTGTAATAGTGGTATTAGAGCCGTATGTGGCTATTATTGGATCTTCTATCGTGATCTGTTTGTGAAAAATCAATTTTCACAGCCAGATTCGTTTTCAATCCGTCGCGATTTAACTCAACTAATCTTGACTGTTAATGTGATATTTGGATATCTTGTGGAACTGGTGACCTTCGAATCCTAAAATCTGTCCATTTATTGTGGTTTTTTTGGTGGTCAAATACAAAAGACCACCACTCTGGTTCGATGTTTCCTCACTAAACCCTTTTCTGGTTCTATACAGTTTAATATCCTTTATTCTTGTGATGATAACTACATAAATTACATTGTGCATGTTTGAGTAAACCATTGAGTATTTTTTTTATTTATTATTATACATTTTCTTTCCCTTTGATATCATGTGTTCCAAAGTAAGCCTTGACATGGGGACTTGATCCTCGTGGAATCCTAGTAAATTTGGATATTGAGGGTCTTGGGGAACTTCTTGCTATCACTACTGCTAATTGTTTGGTTATAAGTGTATTTTGTGTTTATTTTTGTGACTGCACTATGAATTCCTGACACTGTGTGTTAATCATTTTTTGTGTGATACTGTTTTATTATTGAACATTGAATTCAATTTTTTTTTTATTTTTTTGTTGATTAAAAGTCTTCAATATGACAAATGCTATTTTTGAACTTTTTAATGAAAAATGGAATTTTCCCATTTGGCAAAAAAAGAGGGGAGTCATTGTCCAACAAAAGGTTTCAAAAGCTATAACACAAACTTTTCCTGAATTCATGACTGCTGAACAAATAGATGAAGCTGACGAACTTGCTTATACCTCTATCATATTGCATTTATCTAATTAAGTGCTAAGAAAGTAAGAAAATGAGATACTGCTAAAGACTTGTGGGATAAGTTGGAAGAACTATATTTGGTTAAATCTTTACCAAATAACTCATTCCTCTTGGAGAGATTTTTTAGTTTTAAGATAGACCCTTCAAGAGATTTTGATGACAAGCTTGATACATTTAACAAATTAGTACAAGATATTACTAATGATGGAGATAAGGTATCTGAGGTGTATAAGGCAGTTATACTCAATACCATACTAGAGGCATATAAGGATGTCAAATCTATCATAAAGTATGGTAGGGACACATTGACTCCTGAAATTTTCATCAACTCTCTTAGAAGTAAGGAATTGGAGTTGATGTCTGAGAGAAATGATAAAGATTCTGGTAGATCACAAACTAGGCAAGGAGGGATGATGAAAATTATAATCAGTTTGCTAACAGTAATAGCAAGAAGAAGAATCAGGGAAGATTTAGGTCTAAATCTAATATCAAGAATAGAAAATGCTATGGACGTAGGAAAATTGGTCACTTTATAAAAGATTGTTAGAAGAAGAAAAATGACTAGAAAGATAAAAATTTAGATGAATGAAATTAGTTGAGCCTCTTGAATTCAATTCTGTTGATATATATGTTGTCACTAACTTACTCACTGATTTAGATACTGCAAATTTTGTTGATAATAGTGATCGAATCAAAGAATGGATTTTGGATTTGGGTGTACATTTCATGACCTCTAAGAAAAATTGGTTGAAAAAATATAAAGAAATTAATGGAGCGAAAATAGTTATTGTAAATGTGGCATGCAGGGTAAAAGCGATTGGACATGTTACCTTGAAATTTGAAAGTTGATATATCTATACTCTACAAAGAGTAAGATATGTTCTTGAGCTTAACAAGAACTTAATTTCAATGGGAGACGTGGATGGTGATGCTTTGGAAGGTAGGATTGGGAATGGCATTTTGAAAGTGGCTAAAGGTTCCCTTATCATTTTCAAAGGTATCAAAAGAAATGGTATCTATGTCACCAAGGCTATTGATGTCATATCTGACCCTGCACAGGTATCCATTGCTGAGATTGATGCCACTCTAAAGCAGCACAATAGACTAGCCCATATAAGTGAGAAAGGCTTGCAAGTCCTATATAAGAAAGGGAGTTTAGGAAAGGACACTATTTTAAAGGTGCCTTTATGTGAATACTGCACTTTAGGCAAACACCAAAGGTTACACTTTAACACTAGAAAACACAAAACCACCTCCATTTTTGAATATATTCACTCAAATCTTTGGGGCCCTTCATCAACTGTCACTTAAGGAGGAAAGAAATATTTCCTATCCTTGATTGATGATTTTTCAAGAAAAGTATTATTTTTTTTATTGAAACAAAAATCCGACAGTCCTGAAAATTTTAAAACTTGGAAGACTTTTATAAAGAAAATGAGATTTTAAGACATAAAATTTTCTCTTATACTCCATAGCAAAATGAAGTTGCTGAAAAAAAAAAAGAATAGAACCCTTTTAGATAAAGTCATGTGTATGATTATTAATTCTGGAGTTCCTAAGGTACTGTGGGGGTGAAACTATAATGACAATAGCTTATATTGTTAATAAAACACCCTCTAGTCCTTCAAAAGGAAAAACACCCGATGAGATGTGGTCTGGAAAAACTCCTGACTATTCTCAATTAAAAACGTTTGGTCGTGTTGCTTATCTCATCAAAATGTTGGTAAGCTTGAGCAAAGATCTTTAAGATGTGTTTTTATGGGCTATCATGTTGTTGTAAAGGATTATAGACTTTGGTCTAGTGAGTCTAAGGGTTTTAAGATGATAACTAAAAAGGATGTTATCTTTAACGAGTCTAACATGCCCTATTTGGAGACTATGGGTAATGAATTTGTCTCTAGAGAAGAGACTCTGGTGGAAGAGAAGAAAATAGTACCAAGCTAAGGTGGAGCTTGGGACCTCTTCGGATTTCATTCATGAAAATCAGAATGAGAATGGAATTCAAGAGATTGATGAGACAAGTGAAAATGTAGAAAGTGAAGTTCAAGATAGTTGTAGGGATCAAAGTGTTACTTTGACTGATTATCGATTGACTAAAGTTTGGACTACTCCTCTCAATAAGATTGACCTTTTAAGATGGAACCACAATTCTTAACACCTTCAATGTCCAATATTAGAACGAATTTCAACTTCAATTCCCTGATTACATGTTATCTTTTCTTCTTCTTTTGGGATTCAAAATCTCTCTCCTAATACGAACCAAAAAACCTTCTATTTCCAAAAATCACATAATAACTGCTTCTTAGTCAACATAATATCAGGTATTTGGAAAAAAAAAAAACCTATATAAAAGTGTGCGAATATAATGTTAAAATGTAATGTGCATAAATACAGGACTTTTTAAATTTTTAATTGAAATTGATTTAAAGTGTGATAAGTGTATAAAAAGTAGCGGCTTCCAAAATAATTTATAAATTTGTCAAACTTATTTATCGAATATTTATGAGGTTTTAATGTGGGAAAATTAATTTAACTACAAAAGTTTCAAGACGCATTTTCAAAATTAAGAAATTTGTGAATTTTTTTTTTTAAATCAGGTGGTTATATTTTGTGACCCCTGATAAAAGTTTGGTCACATTGTGTGACTCATCGTAAAAGTTTGGTCGCATTTTGTGACTCATGATAAAAGTTTGTAACCTATAATTTAATTAATTAAGTCATGATAACAATAACACATAATTTATTATCACGATCACATATTATCACAAAATACATAAAGTCATGACCACAAAGACACAATTTGAATGTCATAATTACGTATTTTAGTTACAAATCATACATTTAATAGATCACATGTCACTATAACATACAATTCATAATTATAATTATGTACTAATCACAAATCATGCAACATCACAATTACATACACAAAAATATGGGTCACAATTACAAATTTAGTCTCAAATCAAATATTTTATACGTTGCAACATATTTTTCGATCACAAATTATCAAATTAATTGGTCAAAATTACCCAAGTTACTATTTATGAATTACTTTTCATCTCTCCCACCTCACCCAACTCCAATCCACTCTACCATCGCCACACCACCCAAATCATCATCGAAACCTCATGTCCACCATCACCTCTACCACCACTTCCCATTGCATCACACAATACACCCAGATGCACACAACCAAAGGAAGGCAGTGACGCACTATCCAAATCATCGATTGTAGAGTTGGACCACCATCAACGCACTGTCGTTGTCATGCACAGGTTCAAAATGACCTACATCTTCGATTTGGCCTCCACCTCCATCTTCCCCACCGTCTTATAGTAGAACCACCATAAATACACAATTGTTGTCATCTGCAAGTTCACAACGACTTGCATCTCAACCTTCAACGTCCGCCTTTTACCTTTTCCACCATCACAGTGCCGAACCACTATTAATATCACTGCGAACACCTACATTTCACAACAACCTATATCTTCAATTAGGCCTCAACCTTCATCTTTCCCACTATAATATATATATATTATAGGGCTAGGTAATAACTGGAGTGGGTGTGGGTGGGGAAAAGGAATAGGTGTGGGTGGCTGACATGGCACCGCCACGTCAGCGGGTAAACTGTTCTCCTGCCCACAGGCTTGTTCATTATATAAATATTATTATGGATTTTACAATCTAGGGTTTCAAAGTCCGCTTTTCCCAAAACCCCGTCTTTCACGACACTTCCCCTTCATCGTGTTTTTCCAAATATGCTTTCTGGGTTTTCACAATTCAATCAAGAAATGTCAAATTATTCCTAAAAGGCATTAAGCTCATAGTTGTAAGTACCTTCTTTTTCCTTTGTTCTGTTTCCCGAATTTTAGGAAAGATTTTATTCTATACTGAAAATTTGTCCAATTGAGTTCAGTATTTCTAAATTTTCTTCTTCTTCTTTTTTTTTTTTTTGTTAGAATAAAATTTGAATCTTGAGAAGTTTGAGAATCATATGGGGAAATCTGGGGGTAAGAAAAAGAAGAGTGGTGCTAATCAAAGCCAGAAGGTATCTGGGATAGATAATAATCCCACCCCTATTATTAATGGAGGTGTTAATTTGGACTCCTCAATTTTCTTGAAAAGAGCCCACGAGCTAAAAGAAGAGGGAAACAAAAGGTTTCAGGCTAAGGATTATATTGGTGCTCTTCAGCAATATGAGAATGCCCTTAAACTTACTCCGAAAATGCACCCAGATCGAGCAGTATTCCATAGTAACAGGGCAGCTTGTTTGATGCAAATGAAGCCCATAGATTATGATACTGTGATATCTGAGTGTACTATGGCACTTCAGGTACAGCCTCGGTTTGTCCGAGCCCTTCAAAGAAGGGCTCGTGCACTTGAGGCTATAGGTAAGTATGAGATGGCTACGCTAGATGTGCAAGCACTACTGGTTTCTGATCCAAATAATCAAGATGCCTTAGAGATAGCAGGGCGATTGAGGATGGCACTTGGCCCACGTCAAGAGGCCCAGCAGGATCTCCAGAGCCGCCCTTCACCAGCGGCTCTTGGGGCCTCTGCTGTTGGGGCACCAATAGCTGGCCTTGGACCATGTTTGCCAGCCAGGCCTGTGCCTAAGAAGCAGGCAACTGCTGTACCAGCTACTAGTAGTAAGTCAGAAGAGCTTTATCCAATATCACCTAGTGAGTATGGTCCTGAGACGAAGGCCCAATTGCCGCAGGTTGTCTTGAAGCCTTCAAATAGTTCTTCAAAACCCAATACAAATGCTAATAAGGACAACCACAAGGAACAGTCGAGTTCTTCATCATCGTCGGTTCACATTCATGGGCTATCTACTGCGGCTGTGACTCGATGGAGATCACTGAAGCTTGTATACGATCACGACATACGGCTCGCTCAAATGCCAGTGAATTGTAGTTTTCGAGTGTTGAGGGATGTAGTTAGCAAACGTTTCCCTATGTCAAAATCAGTATTGATTAAATATAAGGACAATGATGGTGACTTAGTGACAATAACATGTACAAGTGAACTTAGAATTGCTGAGTCCTGTGTCAACAACCTTATTCACAAAGACCGTGATACTGATAAAGGAGACTCCATTGGGATGTTGAGATTGCATGTTGTTGAGGTGAGCCCTGAGCAAGAGCCTCCTGTGTTGGAAGAGGAAGAAGAGAAGCCTCTTGAGAGTGAAGGAACTAAAGGAGATGAGAGTGTATCACAATCTTCAACTTGTGACTCTGCTTTGGAAGCTGTTGATGCTGAGATTGATAAGGCCGAAAAGACAATTCCGAAGGAGGAAACTGGAAAACCAGAGGACCTTGCGTGCAAGGAGGTGGAGATGGATGATTGGCTATTTGAGTTTGCACAGCTTTTCCGTAGCCATGTCGGCATTGATCATGACACTCATGTGGATCTGCATGAGCTCGGGATGGAACTATGTTCTGAAGCCCTTGAGGCAACAGTAACAAGTGAAGAAGCCCAAAGCCTTTTCGACAAGGCTGCTCTGAAGTTTCAGGAGGTGGCTGCTTTAGCTTTTCTCAATTGGGGAAATGTTCATATGTGTGCAGCAAGGAAACGGATTCCCATTGATGAATCAGCTTCAAAGGAATTGATGGCTACGCAGCTTCAAACTGCATATGACTGGGTAAGAGAAAAATACTCTCTTGCCAGAGAGAAATATGAGGAGGCAGTCTTGATTAAACCAGATTTTTACGAAGGTTTGTTGGCACTTGGGCAGCAACAATTTGAAATGGGTAAACTTCATTGGTCCTTCGTATTGGCCAAAAAAGAAGATCTGTCAAAATGGGATCCTGCCGAGACTATTGAACTTTTTGACAGTGCAGAGATTAAAATGAAAGCAGCAACTGAAATGTGGGAAAATCTGGAAGAGCAGAGGGCAAAAGAATCGAATGATCCTAAAATGAATAAGAAGGATGAACTGTTAAAGAGAAAGAAGAAGGAGGGTAGTCACGCAGAAGGTGATTCCTCAGCAATAGGTGGTCAAGGGGAAATTTCAGCCAAGGAAGCGGCAGAGCAAGCTGCAGTTATGAAATCTCAAATACATCTATTTTGGGGGAACATGCTTTTCGAGAGATCTCAGATCGAATGTAAATTGGGCTTGCCGGGTTGGAAGACAAACCTGGATACTGCAGTTGAGCGATTTAAACTTGCTGGGGCCTCCGAAGTGGATGTCTTAACTGTTCTGAAAAATCATTGTTCCAATGAGAATGCAGAAGGGAATCGAAAAAAGATTGAGGAACTGAATATGGAAGTGACTGATAAAGGAGATGGTGAAAATGTAGTTTGTCACGTTTCAGGGGGAGTAATATGATTTTAGGCGACGCCTTAGAATTTCATGTGTTTCGATTGGAGAAAAGGCGCAATCTATATGCAGAATACTGAGTTGAGAAAAAATGTTCTATCATGCCTTTGAGGAAGAAAATTGGCTACCCCTGTAACCTCTTGACTTTCAAGCTGATTCTAATTTTTTGCTTCGAACTTTTACCCAAATTTATGTTTGGTTCATCAGTTACACGTAACTGAAAATCTTTCTTAGAAGAGAATAAGAAATTGCTGAGCCACACCATTCTTTAATGTTATTTGTGGCTAAATGATGGGACTTGATTTTCTTGCTTATGCCCCTTATGTTTGGATCTCTTTTCAATTGAAAAGCTGAATTTTGATATTTTCACACATCCATGTTGGTTCCATGAATTAGTTGAAAAACGTTCTAAGATTCACCGATCTAAGAAACTGGTGAATTTAGATGCTCAAATGTTACATTGTTTTTCCTTGTTATTACGTTAAAGATTATCCTGCTCATTGGAAAATGAGACTGTAGTTGAATGATGACATTATTTTTGTTTTTGTCATTATGCTTTTATATGATTCAGTAAATATCATGTGGAGATCGTGTATTTCTTTGGATTTTATTGTTCTGCTGTCATTTCTGTAATTGAATATCTTCATTTTATTTTATAATTCTCAAATTGGTGCATGTAAGCCTGATTTGGTCAGATAATTTTATCTCACGGCGCATGGAAGAGGATATTTACTGCTGTCTTCAGTTGAACGCATTGAAAGAGTTACTCTCTCAGGTCTTTGATTTGTTTATCTACCTGCACGAAAGCAATTTATCATGACCGTGTCAGGTACGGAAATTTTACATGTTATGCCCTTTTGTGCTTGCACCTTGAAACTTTTTTCTTTAGTAAGAATAGGGTCAAAATAGTCTGTGGGGGTGGTATTTGTCCTAACAATCCTAAAATTTATTTTTTATTAGTTATATGCGTTTCTTTAGAAATTGACTAGAAAAGCAATAGCTCGATCTGGCCTTCTGTGGCTCACTCGTATCTGCATATGTCTTACACGCCACCGGTAATTACACCCTTACTAGACTAATTGTACGGAAGGAGGGATTGTTCCTTTAATCACTAAGAGTTGTGGCCTCTGTTAGAACATCATTTGTTATACAGAATGATAAATTAGTGTCGTGTCCCCATTTCAGTAAATCATATGATTATAGCTACTCAACCTCGTAATTAACTTTCTTTTCAGTGCTATAGGCCATTTCTGCTGAAAATATTCTTACACAGATTGCTCTTTTGCCATATAAAAATGTTGTCCCAACAGAAATTCTTTCCACTCAATAGATTTCTTCAAACAAGAATACAGCAGTGAATTTATCATTGTAGAAAGTACGTAAACCATGGACACACTAAAATTATCCAAGTTCTACAAACTCACTAGCTTACATATGTATTAATTACCACATGAACTCACAGTAACCGATTTGAAAGTTTAGGGAGTTGGGGTGATACAAATGAAATGTTCATCGTCACAAGTTTCAGTGGTTCGGGATTACCAGTGCTATTCATCATTTCTACTACTAAGAATTTATGGATGCATCGTGTATTTCAAATTCAATGCAGAATTCAGGAAAAACAAATGAACCTTGCTACACTGTCAGGGGGGCAGTCACTGCCATGGCCATGGGTCCTGGCAAAGATAAACGCAAAATAAATTTCTAATGGAATGACACCTGATAGATCTATTTATATTGTCAATTGAGAGTCCGATGAATACAGCAATGCACAAAATTGCAGATGGGCAAGAAACGAGATTTTGGAAACGCAGAGTCATTATATACTTCCAATTAATGCGTATATTTTGCTTGATGGTGGATAATCGATTTTTTTTTTTTTAATTATAAATTTTCATCTTCGCTGATGATATTGCCTCTCAATTGGAGCTGGCGGAAGGTACGCTTCACTTTCACACACCACAACAATTCAGTAAATATGTTAAAATCAAGGGAAATTTATGTAGTAACAGGTTTTTAAAAATTTTACAGCAAAAATTAGAGGAGGTTAAAAAGGTAAATTACACGGGTGAAACCTAAGCTACGTACATGTGAGAATAACTCGAGTTGCTCATAGAATGTTTTCTTCTCTGCCTTGGCCTTGGAGAGATTGCATCCTTTTCCTCGTCATCTCTTTTGGTTTTTCAAGGATAGTTCCTCTGAAACTATCTATCATGTTCAGCAAAACTTACTTGCTGGAACGGGAGTTAGCTTGACTCGGGGCATTAGAACCTGACTGATTGGGATAGCTCGGACGATTACGAACTCCTCAACTTCTTTAAAGTTGTACTATTAAAATTGAACAAATTGATCGGTTCAATTTATTTTCAACTATGAATTCCTTCTGTACAGACTGAAATCGATTACGAAATATTACGAGTCAAAAAGATAAAAGAAAATATTTTGTTATCCGATAACAATCACTAGATGAAAACTAATTATTGTATTTGCACAAGATTTCTCCTGTTACAGTATCAATCAAGTCGGACTTCAAATTCGTATGAGTCAATTCCACATTATCATAAATTTCATAACAATAGTATGATTTAAATCTATCACGACCTCAAGAATCAATCTTGTTGATCTCAGTAAATATCAAGAATCTCGAGAATCAAACGGTTGCAAAGGGGACAAGTTCCTCGATTCAACCACAACTCTCTTGAACAAACTCTGCAAAAAGTGTGTCCACATGGTATGATTGCTGCATCCTTTTTCCTTCCCATGCACACGCAGCACACTGAATCACCGCATCCACCTTCTACTGTTTCATCTTTCTTTACCTCTCCATCCCAGCCATCCGTTTCTTCCAGTAGTCTCATCAACGACACTCTGAATGAGGTCCTCGGTGCGGTTCCTGCAGTTGCATCGTACCAATCATTGTTAGTGCTGGGCATTGCTGGGCCTGGGCCTGGGCCTGGGTCAATTCCTCCATTATCCGAATCTAGCGCTGCCCTGAGGTGGCGTTCCGCGGCCAAAGCTGCCGCCAAGTTCATCCCTGATGCTGCCGGAGAACGACTGATGCACTCGGGGGTCAACTCGTTTTCCGGAGGCGCCTGGTTTACACTTATTACTTCAATTTGTGGTTCATGTGGGCCATACTCTTGTTCATCGTCATCACGTTCACTTACGGTGGTTGGGCGGAGGCCCCATGTGCTCCCACAACACCCAATATTCTTCAATCCTAGCCGCTCAGCTAGAGTCTTTCTTCTGACCACGCGATCAAAGCCGTCCATTCTCTCTCTCAATAGCTCCACTATTTTTCTTGCTCCTCTCTATTTCTACTCTCGCCTGAAATTCGAACCCCAAAGTTTCACCTATTTGATCCATTCTTTCATAAATAACATATGAATTCACATACACACACAGACACAGAAACTTGCATGCATATATATATACATATGTGTGTGTGTGTGATATTGTGAAATTAATGCTTAGTTAAAAGGGTGGTGAAGAGAAAACATACTTACAGAAGATGAATGAGCGAGATGTTAAACCATCGAAGTCTTGTGACTTACAAAAAAAATGAGCAATCCCATAATTTCCGATTCAAAAGTGAATTTACAAAAGGAGCAAAAGAGCATTCATATGAAAGGAAGAGGTAGTGGTCAGAAAATAAAAATGCTGGGTTTTACTTTTTTGTGATTTCATTGACAGATCCTAGAGAGAGAAAGAATGGAAGAAAGAGAGGGAATATACGGTTGGAAATTATAGAAACAGACAAAGAAGAAAAAAGAACAATTTGTGGGCCTTTCAGTCGAGCTGAATTTGTTTTTTCAATGCTATAGTAGTTTAGTTGTCTATTACGCTGATGATGATATAATGAAATTTGGTTCTGAATGATGCCTGTGTTTATTTTTCTTTCCGTAATATTTTGTATTCTTTCTGCAATATTATCGTCGGCAATGACAAAAAGTCAAAACCCAGTGAAGGAGACGAGGTTCGCACCATGTGGCAGTTGCCTTCTCATTTCAGGATACTAGTTCATATATAATGGTAAACTGCTATAGAATTAGTTTACTTCACAAATTTCTTCTAATGAGAAACAGAAGACGTGACCACGTACGCTAACACTATCATATGCGTGACATAGTGAATCTCGTATTAAATAATTGGACATCGTTGATGTCAATTGAGTTGGATCATATTAAATTGTTCTTGTACTTTGGCATATTCTACTGTGTAATTTGAGAAGGATCTAATATTTTATCGATTGAGACATGTGGACTAAGAAGTTATAATAAGCTCAAGTCATGTCCTTACGCTTTAGGTGAACGAGATTCCTTGCTTGAAATGTAGTGGGAATCGAACGACCGTAGAATTCTAACAAATCTAATCCTAAGCAGTAATCAATCTTTATTTGAATTAAGCCAGGACCCACCTCAATAAGAAATAAATAAAAAAAAAAATTACCCACCCTTTTATGTGTGATTTGTCGTTGTGAACTCCCACCCTGTACATGAAATATGATTGATGTTTATTTACGCTTGTATAATAATGTCAAAGTAACTCACAATTTTATGTTTAAAAAAATATAGTACATGGTATTCTTATGCACCATAGCAATTCTCGTTACAATAGGGACAAGGGCTTAATATCTTAGCCAATTATTGAAGTTCTTTTTCTCGTCCATGGGGCCTAAATTAATCAATCATTGGCTTGCATGCTTGTGATGCGCTAAATAATACAAGTTTGGATGGCATCCACCTTCACACGTTCATATCACTATATCAAATACTTGACTATAGGAATTAGAAATTTTAAGAGTATGTGATCATTTAAGATGAATTTAGATTTTTGAAATAGTTAATAGTTTCTATGTAATATCATTCTTAAAAGAATTAGCAGTCCTTAAATTGAAAAAAAAAAAAATCATTTTTACTACTTTATTTTTAGTTTCTCAATCTTAGTGGATATGTGCACATAAATAGAACGGATGTTTACGATTGTATAATTGAAATCTTCTCTATAATTTCTTTCCAGCCATCTTCTCTCTTTGTTTCTCTACATGAATTGTGCATTACTACACTTTTAAGGGAACGATCCATTTGGTAGGACTTTCACTTTTGCTTCTGCTTTTTTAGAAGAGTTTTTTGAAAAAATTACATTATGTCAACTTTTTTTTTTTTTGTAGAAGCTCTTCTAGTTCGAAAAAAGTATTTCTAAAAAAATATCTGAACATGTTCATAAGTAATTTCTTAATTTCAAAAGCAGTTTTCTACTTTTCAAAAGCTTAATCTGATGAGCCCGAAGTCTCTTTGTATTTGAATTTGTTATCGATAAAGGATGTTTGAAATTAAATGGACTTCAACATAATAAATAAATAAAAAAACTACGAAGATTTATACCAATTAACTTGAATTGAAATGTAAATGAAACTCATAAAAGATGTTCATTTAAAATCATTGCTGTACCTTTTATTTTATTTTTTCATTTTTCAAGGCTTGTGATTTTTTTGACGAATGTGTGCTTTCTAGAGGAAAAGTCATTGCGGGCTGAGATTTAACATAAGGGAAAATTACCAAAAATTAGGTGTTTAGTTGTGAATTTAAAAAAATCAAGTTTAAGGTTTATCTATTCAAAAATCAGGTATTTTATTTTACATATATAACCCTAAATCTATCCAAACCCTACATTAATTCATTTCATTTCTCTCACTTTCTCTCACTACCATCTCTCATTCCCCCCTTTTTGCTGAAATCGCAGCTCCCTCGAGAAGGAAACTGCGCGCCGCACTGCCCATAGCACATGTGCGCCTTTGTAGGTGGTGGTGGATCTGCGACGTGGGGTCGTTGCGCGACGGAGATCCTGGAAGAAAAAATCGTGTTTGGTTTCGTGCTTAAGGGGCACAGTTGCAATTTGGTGGTGATGGAAGTGTTATAGGTGGTTGGTGCAGGAGGGGTGGATCTGCGACGACGGTGAGGTGGTTTTGGGTTTGTTTGTTGGTGTGGCGGTGGCGATTCTCGTCGATTAGATCAGGGAGTTGAGCTCTCCATCGATTAGATCGGGCGACGTGGTGGTGATGTGGTTGTGGTGGTTACTGCGATGATTGTGAGGTGGTTAGTGTCGCTTTGCTCTCCGTTGGTGAAAGAGGTTAGTTGAAAAATGATGGTTGTGGCGGTGGTTGATCGGCGGATGTTGGTGGTCGAGGTGCCGACTTTTTGGGTTTTCTTGTTTTGTTTATGTTTGTGAGTTTCAGATTGGAGACGGTGTTGATGGTGTGGCGGTAAGGTAGTGTTANATTTTGTTATCTGTGACCCAAAAATTATATAATTTGTGACCATGAAAAAATATATGACCAACTAATTTGAAAATCTGTGACCGTGTGACCACAAAATTTTGGTTTGTGATCAACTAATTTTGAAATCTGTGACCAACGTATTAACTGTGACCTACAAAAATTTTGAACCGTGACCGTAAAATAATAAAAAATATTATTTGTGACTGCTTACAGTTTAATATTTAATTTAATATAATAATTGTGAAATATAATTAATTAATTCGTAAAAAACCTAATTTGCAATTTTAAAATTTGAGGCCTAATTTTTGATTTCATGATAGATAATACCCGATCCATGAATTTTTCCCTTAAAATAAAGCTACATATGGGCTATTGGCCCACAACTTTGAAATATTAACCTTCGCGACTTTTGCGACGCTACAGATGTATGTATTATTAGGGTTGCCAGCAACACGTGAGTTTGGAATAGAATTGTTTGAATTATGAGTTTGGAATAGAATTGTTTGAATTATGACTCTAAAAGATTAAGGAATTTTATAAGCATCTTTTTAATTGTTAGTTTGAATTCAAATTGATTTTATTCTTTTAATGTAATTCAAATTCAATAAAAGTTCAAAATTAGAAATTTAATCGAGCCTGGTGCAACAATTTTTTTGGAAATGAATTTAATGGAAATTCAGGTCTGCGCCGTATTAAAGCATTATTCTATATAAAATTTATCGCCTCGCCAACTTTGAGTCTCGCGATATCTTTTCACTTTATGTTCAAATCCATTTGAAAATAACTTTTAAATTTACTGTTTTTTATGTTTTGTATGGTAGATCAAATTGTCTGGTCATAGTCAATTGGGATCACGCTTTGGGATTTGAAGACTCAGATTTATTGTTCTTGCTTAGTTTTGTATGCCATTCTTACTTCGTTTTTTTTACTTATTGAGGATAAATCCGAATTAACCTAAGCATTTTAATTGGCTCGAATGAGAATTGTCCAAGAATTAATAAACTTATTGAGATGAGAATTTAATATGAACCTGCATTGTTTGCATTGAAGAACAAAAATAAAATAGAAAAAAATAGTAAAAATATTAGAGTGTATTTGATTGTCATTGAAAATATTTCCTAAAAAATAAAATGTTTTCCTTGTTTTGAGGAAAACAAAAATCTACCCTACCAAAAGAAAATGTTTTCCTTAAAGGAAAAAAAGGAAAGTTAGCATATTTTTAAATATTGGAAAATATTTTTCAATGGAAAAAAATAACAATTAAACACTCCAAAATAGAAATTTGGATGAAAAATTGACATTTTTCATGAAAAATAAATGTAATCTAACACACTTTTAGATTAACTTGAACCTCCAATATTGGTTTTCGAGGAACCAATCAACTTTCAAATACAAACATTACATTCGCAGAAATTATTGATTGACGTTTTTCTATTACATCCTTGCTTAGCTTCTAATTATAAATTAGCAAGCGCCAAGGAGCAATCTGTGCTTCAAATCACCATAAATCCCTTACGAACTTGAAACTTACATATAACAACTACCAACTTTTATCGTTACATGCCTCCTCCCTTAAAAACACCATTGAATTTTGAAGACAACTTTGTATTTTTCCTTCATTTTTTTTTTCAAAGTAAATATAAATGTGTAAACACATGGAAACATACGTTAAAGACGCGGACTGATGCTTCTCCAATCGAAGATGGAGTGATCGAATTGTACGTGTTCCAATGCTTAAGTCCATAAATTGATAGATAATTATGTGACAGAGAAACACAAAATGAGAAGATTGTCAGAGTAGAATCAGATTTATAGGCAAATGAAAGTAAGTGAGGCTCCCTTAATGTTTAACTTGCGGCTTCATCCCAACAACTCACAAGTCAAGTTTAGAGATGTCACATTCTATCCATGATAGGCATGTGACCTCCCACACAATGTCCTAGAAAAAAACTAATTTGAATCCCTACCCATTTCAGAGATATTACATCAATCAAATCGCACATGATTTAAAGTGTTAGATTATAGCTCGCGCAAGGCAGGAGGACTCGAACCCAACCATCTCGAACTCAGAAGGCCCATATGGTGTTGGGTCTCATCTAATCGCCTCGAATGAGAGATGTGACAAAACTACATGGAGTTATATAGCCTCGAAGGTTGTTGTCGACGAGGTGTTGGCGTGTCCTAATGATAGTCGACGAGGCGATGGAATGTGTTATTGGAGATTGAAAATTTATTATTTACATTAGAATTCGTGTCAACGTGGAAATTTGTTAAAGTACGATTCGGTCCGGTTCAAAAAATTCAGGGTGCAACATTTGGGGCGAAACTAAAATTATGGGGGGAAATTAAAATAATGTTAGGCATGTTCTATTAGGAGTACATTATATGTTGGGTTTCATTGTATTGTATATATTCGGAGTAGTCGTACCTCTTCTACTCATATTTGATATAGCGAATTTTCTCAACCTCCGTACGTGATTTTTTCCTATCCTGAAATTTCACTTCATTCTTGTATTCTTATTCTTATTTTTTATATTGTCAATTCTCATTTTTCGTAATACTTACATATAACAATCCCCCGCTATAACTACTTTGAGTAGCTCAAATAAATAAAACAAAATAGTCAAGAACCATAATAAAATTATATTTTGCAAACAATATTGAAAAATAGAATTTAAGAAACAATCATTTATTAAATAACACAATTATTGATCAAATATTAATTAGTACTTATAATTTATATATAAGAACATTATAATCACTTAAGTAAATTGAATTGGGATCTTGTTTATACTGGCTATACACAAATTTGAATATCAAAATATAATCGATAAACCAACTCCAATTAAACCATGTTGGAGGTAGGCAAGTAATAATATCACCACGAAATGATTTGACCAGAATAATGTTGCAAAAAATGAATACTATAAAATGTTTATGGTCGAGACAAGAGTTCGACTCTTTTTCCTTAAGACGATAATGTCCCGCACTGGTGCGACGGTATTTCGACATTCGTTTCCCAAAATACAACAACCTCGACTTGTAATAGTAACAATACAAATTACAAGCCCCAACGAACATACTCACGTATTTGATCTCTTTAAAAGTTGGAGGACTAAAAATGTACGAAAATTATTTTCTGAGGTTGGATTGCAAACTATGAATAATGCAGGGACGAAAGAATAATTTAGGAAGAAGATAAAAATCAGAATTGATCACAAATTTGAATATCAAAATAAAATCGATAAACCAACTCTAATTAAACCATGTTGGAGGTAGGCAAGTAATAATATCACCACGAAATGATTTGAGCAGAATAACGTTGCGAAAAATGAATACTATAAAATGTTTATGGTTGAGGCAAGAGTTCAACTCTTTCTCCTTAAGACGATATTGCCCCGCACTGGTGCGACGGTCGGCACTTGTCTCCCAAAATACAACGATTTTGACTTGTAATAGTAGCATTACAAATCACAAGCCCGACGAACCTATTCACGTATTTGATCTCTCTAAAAGTTGGAGAACTAAAATGCACGAAAATTATTTTCCAAAGCTGGATTGCAAACTATAAATAATGCAATGACGAAAGAAAAATTTAAGAAGAAAAATAAAATCAAAATTGATTTTTAGAGAGTATGAAAACTGGGGTATGTGGGCTAATTTATAGAATTTGAAAGGTTGTGTCCAAAAGACACAACAACCCAAAAAGTTGTGTCTCCAACAGACACAAACCGTTTGGACAGGCTCAACCGTCAACTGTCAACCGTTCTTCTAGAAAAATCAGTGACACAAAAAAATCGGGGGAAAAAACATAAATTAAATATATTATTTGAAATAATAATAAAATAATATAAATCAAATATTATTTTACCAAAAAATATATATATCAATTTGGCCTAAGTCAAAAACTATTGGTACCCCTTGGCCCCAAACCCAAGTCCTAAACTTGAGTAATATAAAATTGTTTATATTCTATTGTTTATATTCTTCTAACTTTTTTACGTGGGATTAGCACTTTTCCAATTTCCCATCAATTTTTATTCCAATTTATTTCAACTTCAAGTGATCATTTTTTGGCCTTAATTTCTTATTCGCCCTAAATTGGTTTTGAGAAAATAAATACATCACATTAATATACTCATGGAGTAGAACACACTCGGCCAAAGAAATATATTGTCCAACTAACGAGACCTACTAAAATAATTGGTCAAAAATTGATTAAACCAACCAATAAAAATCCAATTTTCCAACAAAAATATCATTCAAAAGTCAAATAAAAATCAAATCTAAATCATTGTCTCACTAGTTACCGAGTCAAAGAAGTCATTGAGACAACATATCAGCAATTGACAGCACAAATTATTTTGTCAAGATGGCTTCCCCTTAATCGCGTTTGCAATAGCTTAATTATGTAGTTAGCAAATAAATACTAATTGATTACTGCGTTGTGAGGCTCAAAAATTTAATCAAAGATAAGCACGACATTACCATCAACAGAAGTAAAAAAACTCGTGATCAAATGCCATTATGCCAAGCTACCAAAGAACATAAGAACATGAATTGAGGTACCGTGTGAAAAATGTGCACGCATGTGTGTGTTTCTTTTTTTCTTTTTCTTTCTCTTTCTCTTTCTTTTTAAGAATCTCGTTAACTTGTGTATTGCTAGTCTAGTAAATCAAACTTGCTTCCACTTAAGCTGCATTTTGAATTTTTAAGATAATATAACGTTCAAGCGATTTGAATCGTACTTGTGAGCCATATTATATCATACTTAACGAGTCTACTTTACATCTCTAATCAAAGTAATGCATGCAATTTTGTAATTTGTATCTGTGAATTTCAACTTGAATAATGTTGTTAGTATCTATTTGAGACAATAACCGGTCTAGTCCATGTGGCAGATGATGTGTTATGAAATGATAAGATCAATTGAATATATAGATATGAAATTATTTTTATTAATCTTATTATTTAATGATATAATGATTATATTTATTAATCATTAAGTCGAGATATTTTACTCTTTGTAACTCAAAACAAGCAAATAGAAGAAATTCTAGAGTGCCCAAAAATCATTTTCCATAAAATAAACAAACCATTCTCTACCTCAAAATCACATCCCATTTGTTTTTATTCAAAACCCAGGCTGGCCATCATTATTTGAAATTTTAATAGTTGAAATAATATTTTTTAAGAATATGTGATTAAAAATAAATAAATTACGTTTAATATTATTTCATTAAAAAATATATGATTGATAAAAAGAGATAAAAAAATAAATTATAATTTTAATGAGACCATTTTATTTACAAAATCGAGAGCACCCATTCAAAGCTTTGCTCTCTACCTCTAAACACAGTACAACACGTTTCAAAACCTTACGACCTCCCAATTAACGACCTTCATGTCTAAAATACCCCCAGATTTAACAAAGAGCCGTGCTACAGCCCGCATGGGTGACCGCGGGGATAACCTCACACACATATGAGGGATCGAGATTATTTTATTCACATTGGACCAGCGCCTCGACTGAGAGTGTGCGGTCATCCCCGCGATCACTGGCGTTGATCATTTAGCATTTTTCTTTAACAAATGAGTTTGTCTATTTGTAGAACCTCTCTCACAAGGGGTGGGAACGGGATTCTCTTTACAAATATCGTGATTTAATGACAGGGAATAAAGGCCTTGCTTGAAGTAGAGAGAAATTTCCCACGGACACTTTACATGTAAAACATGTGGTGGGACTCGTTGCAAGTTTTTTTTTTTTTTTTAATTACATGTGGGGTCCAGGCCCCCTTATGAGGGGCCCTGTGAAACTATCCCCGTACTCAGGACATCAGGACATCGTGTTTTAATTTCGGATTAGGCCCTTTGTACAGGGGCAGTATACAAGGATGCCGAGCTGGCGCCTAGGTGGGGGGTCGGCGCCCCATGACAGCTCGGTGCCTACAGTCAGCCCCTCACCTATCAGCTGGGGCCCCCTTAGGCCCGGAAGCAGGGCTCTTTAACTTCAAACTACCAATTCGTACGAAATCCTACCGCCTTCCCGATTTCATTCAGGTCAGAGGTCTATCTTTGGTAAAGCAATCTGTTTCCTCTGAATCCACCGGAAAAAATCACCGCCGCCACCGTCGAGAATGGCTACAATTTCTAATTTCAACCGATTACCATTCAAAACTTTCTATATATCCGTCCAGAATTCGAAATTCTCATCGAAATCGTCTCTTCCTCCTGTAAATTTAATCAGTGTCTCGGATAAAATCATGCCACAGAACTCCAATTTAAAAAATGAATTTACGAAGCCGAAGCAGAAATTTTCGGTCCGAGCAGTGAATGATGATGAGTGGGGTCCAGAAAAGGAGCCGGATGCACCCGCTAAAACAGAGGCAGAGGAGGAGCCTACTGAAATTGACATACTGAAGAAGCAATTGGTGGACTCTTTCTATGAAACAAACAGAGGTTTGACAGCTAGTAGTGAAACGAGGGCAGAGATTGTTGAGCTGATCACAAAGCTTGAGGCGAAAAACCCGATTCCGGCACCCACTGAGGCTTTGACCCGGCTCAATGGAAAATGGATTCTTGTGTAAGTTCCAATATAATTTTTCCTCCCTTAGGAGTATGAAGTTAATTTTTCTTTAAAAAAAATATTACATTTGTGCCGTGGGCCTAATTTGCGGATATTAGTATCTGTTTTGAGTTTTTCAAGCAACAATTTTTCAATTGTTTCGTTTGGCATATGAGTGTTTTTCTGCTAAGACCCTGTTGAACATCGCCAAAAATGGCCCATGATAAAGCCTTGTTGAAAAATATTAATAAGCAAAAGATGTGTATATACTATTAAGGTATGCTAGTAAAGATGTTATTGAACAAGAAAAAGTTGAAATTTTTGTTTGTTATATCACCGGATGGATTTAGCACCGCTAGATGATCAATTTTATAATAGAATTACTTCTAGAGTTTGGAGATGCTTACCATGGAAAAGAATATACGTGTATATAATTGCTTATTCTTCAATGGTAGCAGTGAATAATGAGATGATTTAGTTCTTGTTGCTCTATGCAACTATTCACTTGGTTTCTGATGGGACCATTAATCATGTATCCTGGTAGTATAATTTGTATTTTGCCTCATTTGTAAATCTATCTAACACCATTGATGAATATAAAGTTCCTGTTCCTCACAGTAAATTTTAATTAAAAGAAAGATCTGGACCGAGTGGTACTTGTCACTGTACAATATTATATTATGTTAAGAAGTGGGAACTTATTACACCGTGTGTGTACATTTCGACTAAAAAGACCACAATTGTCTGACACTAGCCAACTGAGGTTGAGTGGAACTGGCTACCATCATAATATTTGGGGTTGCAGTATGTTACGGGCCCTTGTCGGCCTGCCACGTCAACCTCCACGTGTCAGAAAAAAGGGTCCACGCCACGCCACGCCACACGTCTGCCGAAGTGATGACACATAGAACGAACTGATCACACATAGTCGAAGTGATTACATCATAGACGAACTGAACGTATGCCAACCAGTAACCACTCATCTGTAATACGCCGCGGATGCAAAGACCCGTACTCCGCTTCTACAACTTCTCACCTACCTCGTCCCTTCGCTTCGCCCCCTGCAAGAAATCTTTTGTATAAAGATCTTTCCAAAGTCAAATTCCTGACTGATGAGACGCATGGCAGGATCCAAACGGTCAATTCAACTGCTCTCGTTAGAGAGATTCAATGCCAGCCAACCTATGGAGGGACGGATTAACATCTAGGATGGGCCAGGTCCAGAGGATCCGATAACACGTGCCATCACATCTAATGGCTCTCATCTTCCCTTTCTCGGTATAAATACCCCCTCCACACGCCAGAAGAAGGATTGGAACATAATTTTCTCCTACTACAACATATACTCAAGTATCAATCTCTCCCCTCTGGATATGATCGTTTTATTATTACATTGATCCAACCATTTTTCGATCGGCGTTTCGTCTCCGGTGAATCTTTTCCGATTGAACTATAAACTAACTTGATCGTCGGAGTGCTTGCGATCGCCCCCGACCCTTTCGGGAAAGGCTACAAGTTGCTAACGACGTGCCACATGTACAGGAAGAACTGATGCGAAGACTTATTCTGTTGATCACGTGTCGAGCCATTTTTCGAGGTCAACACAGTATAAACTCAAATTAGGAGTTTTCTATAATAATGATCAATATATAGTGTCATATGTGACTGTGATTGGTTAATATTTAATAATAGTGTTCTTAAGAATCTGAAAACCGTGCTTTAAGATAAAAGGTACATAGTTGTTTGTCACTAACATGGAAGAATAAAGCTTCTTGTACAATTTATATATGACAATATGGATGACATTGTGTACAAATTCAAAAATGAATAGGCTGGAAAATGTGTTTTGTTTTAAAACTGGTCGCTCAAGTTTCAACATGTGGCACATTGTCAAACTTGATATCAAAAAAATTGTACTTATAGCATGATTGGACATGTTGCTGCATAGGAAATATGAAGTGGAAAATTCAGAAATAGCCATCTAGTTTTCTGGCTGTCCCTGGTCATTTTGAAGTCTATTTATTAAGGCCGTTTTCGAACTGATTTGCTGTGAGCCGCATAGATATGGTATGTTATGCCTTTTGAAAAGG
>CAIGRB010146046.1:0-60494 GCA_903798255.1 Fraxinus quadrangulata
AACTTCTAATTTTTTGCGGCATCTCATCAACACAAAAATACAAGAGAAAACATATTGAAGATGAAAATTTAAAATCCACAATCAAGAAGAATAAGAAATCGAAAAAATAGGATAATCAAAATTATGGAGTAAGAAGCAAAATCAGGATCAAAAACTCAAGAACCAAAAGAGCCACTAATCTAGATTTAAGATCCGAAATCAAGATCCAGTAATAAGAAATTATTCCCAAAGAATTAAGACATGTTCCATATTATTAATTTTCTTGATGATTTGACATAAAATATCTTGGCAATTAAGTAATTATGTATTCTAGTTTTATAAAATTTAAAGTTTCATAAAATTTCAACATGCATAACGTAGAACAAGTGGACCTCTTTATTAGAACTTTTGTTGGTACCGACTTCGAGTGCGGTTTGAACTATTGATGTATGTAATAGAAACTTGGATATTGAATAATGATCAATTTGAGTACCTCTACATAATAGATCGCAACAGAAAATAGAATAAAAGCAATTATAAGTGATTGAATTATCTTCACTTTGTATGATGTACATTTTAATTGAACCTAGATGATGTGGGACATGTTTTGTATTCCCTTAAGCACTTGGCTGAAGACACACCCCTTAACATAGGGATCGAAGTCGCAAGTCCAATTCATTCTTAACATAAGGATCAAAAATTGTATCTAGACGACGTGAAACATACTTTAAAAAGTATTTAGGAAGGGAAAGAAGGCTCTATGATGTGTAAAATACTTGGAGTGTAGTATTCAAATTCAAAATCCTCTATTACCTTGCCACAAAAGGAGAATCAACGCTAAAAAACTAAATCTTATTTAATAAATTTTAGATCGAGTACATGAATTATTTTCTATACTCGTAAGATTTAACAGAGTTTTACCTTGTTTGTCAACTGTCCTCCTTATTTGTCTAAATTCTGAAGAGGAGAACTCAATCACGATACGAAAGAATCCGGTCCAATCATGCATAATTTAATCCCTTCAAGAGCATGTCACTAATTAATCTACAAAAAACATATAATCCAAAAAAGCAGTGGTCACAAAATGGACCACAAATCCAACCTTGATGTGAACAGTTCAATTCCCATTCAATTAATCCGTCAACACACAAGAAAGAAGACTATTCTAATTCAAAAATAAAAAGGGGTCCTCTCCTTGTAGGGTCAAGCTCATGCCAAAGAATAACTTTTTATTCAAATCCCACTTTTGGAGAATTTTTCTATGTACCCATTAGTCTTTCAAGAAACTCTTCGAGACCAACCTTTCGATCCCATAAAAGCCATTTCCATTGAAAATGAAAGCAAAAGACTCTTCTATGGTTAAAAAAACATTTGTAGTCAATAGACTCACAACATAGTTTTGTTTCAATTTATCGAACATTAACTTTTTTGAACAGAATATCCCACGTGGAAGACCTCTGCCATAACAAATTTTTGTTGCCACCTCGGACGCTCCATGAAAAAAACTAACGGGGTGACCAAAGTGAAAGATAAGAGATAAATAAAATTCAGTGACTAACGTTAAACTTCACTATATGTCAAATATATATTCATTGGGTTGGTTTTGGTTAGAGCATTCATAAAGCATGTTTAGGTATTGAAAAGGTCAAAATTCTTATCAATGAATAATTATAAAACTTAAGATAGCTAGACGATTAGGTGCACAAAAGAGCTTTTGCCTTTTCTCTTCATTGACTGCCATAGCATCAGACTTTTCAAGATTTAAACCAAAATAATATTATGAAGAAACTTGTTTTTCTCCACACTCTTCATATAAAGTTAGGTTAGGTATAACCTAATACGATTTCTTAAGTTCCTAGCCAGAGCTTAATCAAAAAAATAATAAAAGAGAAAATTAATACCAATGCTATGAAAACCTCCTTTCCTACGCATAATCATGGATCAATGTATCAGATAATTAACACTTCACGAGACATCATAGGATGGACTGTAACATTGATTGCGTGTTCCCTGTACAGTCCCGAACAAGAATATAAGATTATCTATATTTTAAAGAGTCAACCCTTAAAATTAAAATTACATTCAAATAGAGTCTTCAAATTAACATTTTAAAATAGAGAATAAGATTGATTTTTCAATTTTAGAGAGTCACTCTCTATAGTTAAAGAATAATGTTATTTAGCACCCGTCTATTTAGAAGAAAATAATATAATAATTTGGATAGAATTTAATGAAAATAAAAGATAGGAAAAATAAATAAATATTTTTTCAAAGTAATAAAATAAAGTTTTAAAGATAAGAGACTAATTTAAATATTTATGCTCTAATGCATATACCACTCAATTAGTCCGCACGCTTTGATAATTTAAATATTAATGCTCTCGAAAATCGTGCGAAGCGTTAAATGTCAAAAGGTGAAACTTAATTATGAACTGCAAGCAGCCATAGTTAATTCTTCTGTATAATAACAATGACAAAGTACACACATTTTCACCCTAATGTCTCCGATAATACTTGTTAACTTCTAAGTGCCCAACTTTTCTGAAAATAAACAATTATTGCTAAGTTTAACAATGCCAAGGCTGACTAAAACTAGTACTTTTTAGTCCAAAAGGTCCTAATCAAGAACTATCAATTTCAGAAATCGAGCGAAAATGTTGACACTGCCTCATTATTTGAAGTTTTAAGCGAAAAATTTCTACCACGAGGAAGCTAGGCGGACCCCATTAGACAGTCTGGGATGAAGCTATCTTCATTGGTAGAACTAGAGGTACAAAAATGGACCGCGCTGGCCCATAAAAGCCATCCCATCCCTCGAGCTGGTCTAGCCTGGCCCTGATCTAGGGGCCTAATGGACAACATTTCTTGCATGGTATTGGCTTTGTCATCACAAGACTCGCAGTTAATGAATCATCCCAGCTTAATACAGCTTAATTCCATTTAGAGTGACTCAATAATTAAAGGCTGTATAGATGTGAGGTTTCATTTAATTGGTAGACTTTATGCTTATTACATTTAATTGTTTTACTTACTTATTTTTCTTGAATTTCTACACAGGTATACGAACAATCTCTAGCCATTTCTCATAGCATCACTTCATTGAGATAATATATATATATTACGGGGCAAATTAATGTTGTACAAAAAATTTCACATGGTGCACTAGCCTTAATTGGCATCTTCTACAAGCAAAAATGGTATACATACAGCTCTAGTATGGAAGATTCTTAGATGGTTTACATTATGCATATTTCTTCAGTATCAGAATCCAAATAAGGTGTACTGGCATCAAGTTTCATTTTTTAGCTATAACATCATCTGAAACTGCAAATATCAGATCAGACATAGGATGAGATTTATCATCCACAATGAATTTATGAATCTTAACTCCTTCCTCAATGAAGCTATACCCAGCTGCTTTTGTGATATTCGAGCCTTTCATAAGCTTCCTTAACTTTGCAACTCCATCCCACTCATAATTACCTGAATTCCATGGCTCCAACTTAAAGATAGACTCGACAACTTTCTAAGCCAGCTCGATATTGCCATAGAAACTGCACGCCCCCAAACAATGGAATCAGGTTTAATCAGCATAGTCTATATAAGACCATAAACTTCTTGTAGTTCTCTTGCACGACATAATTATGATTAATATTGATTGTTTGACTTTGACTTAAGATTAAAATATAATTTTAATTTGTACCAAACGGGCAGTTAGTATAATTCTCTCATATATTGTGTGTTCACTTAAATATTTTTATTTAAACTTTTTATGTAAATAAATAATTATTGCGAGCTTGAACTATTTATTATAATTTTTATTTTTTAAAAATTATATTTGTTAGAATTTTATATATATAATTTTGCTTAAAAGTTTGTTTTCCAAGTTTTGAGTGTGTTCATAATTTTCACTGAAAACATATAAAACGTTAAAAATAAGTTTTGAGTTTTATGTTTTAATAAGTTTATCTTTATTTTCACAAATGTATTTTCAGAAATATCAAATCAAACACATTTTCAATATTTTGCAAAACTAAAAACTGACAAGAACAAATCAAACGCATCCTAATATTTTCAATTGCCAACAAAGCTAACAAACTTCAAAATTGTACGCAATAGGATGGAATGGTAACAAACAAGTGAAAGATCCATTTTTTGCTTATGTTTCTTGTAATAAATGTAATAAGTTGCTTTGTTCTTGATGGTGAGAAATATGTTAAAGTCGTGTCAACAAATGTTGGACAATTCATTTAGTAATAAATATCAAGATATAACACTACATTTTCTTCTTAACCTTGATATGAATGTTGGAGCACCATTTATGAAGATATGTGACAATATTAGATAGTATTGTACAAACATACAAAATTTAACCCATGTTTGACAACCTTTAATATAATTTAATTTTTGCTACACGATCATTTTCAACCACACATTCACATAATAAAATATTCTAAACGTAAACACATATCATTTCCATCATTTTCAATCACATATTCTCCAAAAAAAAATTACTATTCGAAACAATGTTTTTAAATTGTTAAAGTTGTCAAACAAGGGCTTAACTTATTTTTCTTCTTTAATTCTATTATGCATCGTCAAACCCAACGTACCACAATAGCATAAAGTGTCCCCGTGACAACCACACATAATTGTTGGAAGCCCTTCAATTTAGGAAACCTTTAGAACCATTTATCATGCAAACCAAGAATTTTCTCTCTTAATATAATCTACTAACCTCCCAAGTTTAATTTTTCGACATAAACCCAGTTTCTTTCTCCCTAAAATGCAAAGACCTTTTCTGCAACGTTCTATAAATGTTACCTCTGCATGCATTCTTGTCACATTAGTCCTTTTCTTGGATAATGGCAATGGTCTCTCTGTGAAAAATGTTGTTGATTCCCCTCTCTTGACTCAAAAAATAAATACAAATCGCACAATAAAAGTTGATGCAAATGGCCAAGGAGACTTCAAATCTGTTCAAGCTGCAATTGATTCAGTCCCAAATGGGAATTCTAATTGGATCATCATCCATGTCAGTAAAGGAGTTTACAGGTTTATTTCTTCGAGTGTGTGCAAATCATTACCAGAATTTTTCTTAGATGATCCTTTGATAACATGGATTTTTACCATGTGACTGAATCCCGTAAAATTTATTGCAGAGAAAAGGTGCACATACCACAAAACAAGCCCTACATATTCATGAGAGGGAATGGAAGAGGCCGGACGATAATCGTCTGGTCAGAGAACTCTAAGGACAGCTATCAATCCGCCACATTCAAAGGTGAAGCACCACATTTTGTTGCCTATGGCATTAGTTTCAAGGTACGGTTTTTCTATCGCCTCACACGTTTTCTTCCCCTAAGAAGTGTCGATACTCATTTTTGTGTACATGAAAGCTAAATTGGTTGTGTTTACATGCAACTCAGATTCATTTATATGACAATATATTTGGTATAATTCTCATGTAAAGCTTGTCCAATCCTATTCAGTAGGACATGCCGAACATGTCTCACCCACTTCGATAATTCATATGGTTTGACAGAATGAGGCTCCCACTGGCATTGCTTATACATCTCAAAACCAGTCCGTAGCAGTATTTGTAGGAGGAGACAAGTCTGCCTTCTACCATTGCGGGTTTTTCAGCAGCCATAACACACTCTTTGACTATAAGGGCAGACACTACTATGACAACTGTTACATTCAGGGCTCCATAGATTTCATCTTTGGTGGTGGGCAATCGATATATCATGTGAGCTAATTGTATCCATTCTTAAGAAACGTATTTGAAGAAACGAGCAACTTTTGCCAGCTTTTTTTTCTCTTTTTTTTTTTTCCTGATCAAGGTCCTATTGTTTACACATGGATGCAGGAGTGCGAGATTTTTGTGATTGCTAATAAGAGACATGAAATCCGAGGATCTATCACAGCACATAGCAGGCAAAGCACCAAGGAAAGCAGTGGCTTTGTCTTTGTCAAGGGGAAAGTCTATGGCATCGGTGATGTGTACTTGGGTAGAGCTAACGGAGCATATTCCAGGGTAGTTTTTGCAAACACCTACTTTTCGAGGACAGTTATACCTCAAGGCTGGACAAACTGGAGTCTTTCAGGCAGTACAGGGTAAGAAACTGGTTCTTGAAAACAAATATCAGTTTCTTTATTTCAAAAGTTCACAAGATTGAGCCCTACGTAAATCCTTCTACTTCTCCACCACTCCGCTTGATTTGTTGAGCAATCTACTGAAAGATCTAATGCAACTAAGTTCTTTGCAAGTACAAGAAACCTTGTTAATTTGGTCTATCCCTCCTCTTCTAACTTGTATTACCGAGATTATGAACACAAGACTCTTTAGATCTATCAAAGTTATCCTTCTCTATATTTCCACAATCACACTTCAACTCGTGGACATTTTTATCTTATCCATTTTAGTATGATCATACATCTCTTTTAGCAATGACACCACCCAACACCTAGAAGCATAAAGCAGAGCAAGTATAATCACTGTTCTACAACTGGAATGATATTTCCAATCACATATAATTCTTGTAATTCTTTTATCTTAACCCGCTCTAATCCTATACATTACATCCTCTTCAATTTCCTATCCTTTGCTAATAACTGAACATAGATATCTCAAAAATCACATTCAGGGACGCTTAAGCAAATATCAAATCCCAATAAATTTTATCTTACACCCAGCATATTTACACGGTCAGAAGTGACTAGGCTACTTGTGTCCGGTACTAATGTCAATTCTTGCACTTCAATCTCCTACCTAACATCCCGCTCCAGTCAAATCTCATCAATCTTTTAGCCCCCGTTTGGCCCCCCATTAATTTATAATACATCTCTCTTCTTTTTAATCACACATTTTCCAATAAAATAATATTACACATAAACCAAAGACTTTTCCTACTTTTTAAACCACACATTCTCCTAAAAAATACTATTCCAAAAATTATAACATCAAATAATGGGGGCCAAACGGGGGCTTAGTTCATCCCACTTTTTTCTTAATTACTGGCTCAATTGGATCAAACATTATGTGGTTGACAATTATCATAAGAAAAATATTACTCAAAAGGGGAAATTCTAATGCAATTAATGTTGTACCTTGAAACAGAAACTTGCACCAAGCCGAGTATAAATGTCATGGACCTGGGTCTACTTCAACAAATCGCGCACCTTGGTCAAAACAACTCACTGATAAAGAAGCAACTCCATTCCTCTCTGTAGATTTTATCAAAGGCAAGGAATGGCTACCAGCATGGTTTTTCTAGTGCATGTGCATCTTTAGACTTCTGATAGAAAGGGAGCCTCTATCTGTATATTTATCCATGCCTATGAGTTAAGTGTATATATTACTGTATATAAAAGCTACTGATCACGAAAACCGTGAATCCATCTTCTACTTGTACACAGAAGGTTAAGTTTGGTATGCAATATTAGACATAATTAAATAATATAAACTTTGATTATGTCGAGTGCTATACAGTCCCCCCTTATCGGTATGCGCTATGCAGTATTAATATGACTAAACAATATAAAAAGACAAACATTTAAACTGCTTTTCTTTTTAATACAGAACCAGCATGAAGAGTCGTAACTTACAACTTATGACTCTTGATCGTGATCTCAGCAAACAAAACGTCTGTAATTCAATGCCTCGTGTGTGTGCAGCAGACATTTCACCAAGCAAGCTCATCATTTTCTGGCAAATGATTAAAGAATTAAATCCTAAAACTTTTCTTAATATCTCCTTCCCTAAGACAAAAGCATCAAAGGTTAGTTTAAGCACTGCATATCTTTCCTCCATATCTCCTTTCCTAAGACAAAAATGCATGTAAAACAGATATGTTTGAATTGTTAGCATTATCAATCCACCAATGATCTCAGTAACATGTCTACACTCAGCACAGCACACTGATCACCGAATGGAGAAATGAATAAATGACATGATTATATTACAGCAGATGCATCAGTGACCGGGGATTTCCTGATGTCAACAAATGAAAAACACGTTCCACCGGAGACTCTCATAAATGAAATCTACATTTTAATCCATCAATTTCCTCAATTGACAATCCTGAGCTGGCCTCAGCCTCTAGATGTTTCGTCTCGACACCACAAGCAATTCATCGCAAGCTCCAACAGCCATCTTGCCAGCACCAGATGCAAAACATCGATAAACACATTAAAGTGTATATGCTGCCGGCAATGCTACGAGCAAAAATCAAGCATAATTATGCACACTTCGGACATGTCTGATACACAACATTAGACAGTACCATAGTACTACAGAGAATTTAAACTTCTTTCTTCAATGATGTTGAATATGGCCCAGCCAGCTTACTAAACATGCCATTTGTGTTTACAGTTCTTTTTGGCCACTATCTCCAGCAACGCTACGACCAGTTTGAAATTGAATGACATATTGTCTCTGCAGATCTTTAAGCTTTTCCACTAGTTCTTGGAACGATGGCCGGTACTGTGGTTCACTGGCCTCAATACAGATAATTTGAAAATCAGCTAGAATCCAAATCATGAACACATCAAGATATAGCTACAGAATGCTAGAGAAAAGAAGATGATGGCAAATGAATATTCGTATGCAATCAGATTTTCTAAGTAGTTTTAATTTTAGTTTAAAAAAACCAAATATATTTAACAATTGAGTGCACAAAATTGCTCATATACAACAGGTAGAATACCATATCACTAAATAATTCTCTCTCAAGATTTGAGAACTTCAAGGCCACAATTTTTTATATTTTGAAACAACCGTTAGTCTAGAACTCTTGGTCATATATCATCTGAATAGAAAATTCTGTCCAAAATAGCGAAAAAGATAATACTGAAAGTCTTATGTATGCAGATAATGAAAACAATTGAACAGCAATTAGAAACTAGAGAAAGACCTTTGCCAGCAGCTCTCGATGATAGAAGCCCATTGTGGATCAATGTCCTTCGGAATCTCTAGCCGTTGGTTCATAAACCCTACAGCTCCAATTACCTGTAGAATCCAATGATACTGGTCAACGTGCAATAAAATTACTGTATGTGACTTCAAGTTTCTTTCATAATCAAGACTCATCACATAAGCAAATGAGAATGTTGTTCAAGCTGATGTCTAAATAATTTTTCAGAAAAATTACCAATACCTGCATTGAGTTGAGGTTATCCCAAGGAATCTTCTGGGTAACGAGCTCCCATAGTATTACACCAAAGCTGTACACATCAGCCCTAGTTATTCCAAGAAACAATGTCAAGAATCAGATTTATTTGTTTTCAACAGAGGTTCATTTATAACAATATTCAATATCACTAGTCACTAAGCATACTTCTCGTCTGAGGGTTCATTACGAAGAACTTCTGGAGCCATCCACTGAGGCTGCATGACCAGGAATAAGTTAGTTGTCAACCAGCTATCAACTTAGCCCTTGTTTGACAACAATTATTTGAAAACTCTTCTTTCTACATACTCATTTTCAACCACACAATCACACAATAAAATATTATGCATGTCTGTTATGGTACTGGTGCAGCCCAATAATGGTTGTCAAACAGGGGCTTAATAAATTTAGAATGTATGGTACTGGTGCAGCCACGAAGAAAAGTGTTCAGTGCCAGTTAAATACCGTTCCTTTCCCCGTCTTTGTTGTCAAATAAGTTTCATGTTTAAGCCGTGAGAGACCAAAATCACCAACCTGTTGAAGAGGATGTATCAGTCTTCCTCTCATGGAGTTTCTAAAGCACATATGAAGCAAAATTAGGAAATAAGAGATGAGATTAAACAGCATATTCTGAAGAACCCAAGGCAGACCTTCACAGTCCAGTTCTTGTCAACGAGAAGATTGGATGACTTTAAATCACGATGAACGATAGGTGGATTGCAACGATGAAGATAATTCATGCCTCGTGCCTGTGGAAATATAGCCAGTGCAAAATATATACCACGAAAAGAATCACCCAAGAATGCGCAGTGATCTTTAGAAAATGTTAAACATACAGGTATGTTTGGTAGGGATGATTAGAAAAATAATCAAAAATCTTGTTATTGTCCTATCTAGTCCTAATTATAATCTGTACCAAACATGCACAGAGCCTACTAAAAGCAAAAAAGAAATTCTGAGACATAAAGCATCTTGTGCCTTCACTATAAATAAGGTATGGTTAAATTTGAATGGACTGATATCCCACATGTATTCCGAACTCTCAAGATACTTACAATATCCAAAGCCATGTAAATGTTTCGCCTCCAATCTAATTTTGATGTATGCCTCTGTAATAACCGGAACAAACTTCCACTGTATCAAATGGAAAGTTGGAAACTTGTATATAAATCACTCTGCTAATTGAACAGCACAAAATAATAGAGATACAGAGAATAAAATATTATACCGATACACGCAGAAGATATAAAGAATACACGACACTGATTCTGGGGATAAAAGTAGAAGAGAAAGAGGAGGGGAAGGCACAGAGGAAAGTAGAAGACACACCGAGGAAGAAACTCTGTAACAATACAAAGACGTTGAGGCGAAGTAACAGCACCCATGAAGAGCAAAATATTTGGATGTCGAAGTCTTCTCATAAGTGACACCTTCAAAAAACAAAGAACAACTTTAAGCAGATTTGGCAAAAGTTTAATTCTTGGTTTTTCTAATTACTTTATTCCTTCACTGGCTTTTGTTACTAAGACAAATCAAAAACTGCATCATCTTTAGCCTTTTGGACACTCAAAACATGGTCCAAGTGAACGATTCAATTTGAAGGAACATTTCTCAGTGCGAAACCAATCTATAGTCAGGCACCAGAAGCCACTTGATTAGAACCTATTTACTGTCACGAAAAGATCCTATCTTGAGATAAGAATATTATGTAACTCAGAATATATAGCTTGTTTTGTGGCATGGTTTCAAGATAATTTTCCTAGACATTCTGTGAAGAATAGTTGCAGTTATATAGCACAAAGAAAGAATTGAAAACAAACTAAAAATGACATACTTACCTCCTGTCTGAAGGAAAATATTACATCGTCAGAATATTCTTCCCTGGAAAATACCTTGACGGCAACATCCTGCATAACAGACATTCATTTAATTAAAGATGAAAATAGCACATCCATAACTTTTTATATATATATTCTTATATTACGTTTTTATTTGTAAAGTCTTTTACAGAACTGAAATATTAGAAGTAAAAGAAAAAGAACAATCATGGTGATGTGAGCAAGTCAGTTCTTAGGCTATTTTCTATATAAAACTTATAAAATGTACCCAGACGGAGTATATGCTTAAATTTCCAAAGTACAAAGCTCTGGAGGGAAAATTAATGAAGCATTTTACAATTCTTCCTAATCATTAATTTGGAGCTCGGTACATGAAAGAGTGAAAATCATAATAACAAACTTTGATTCGAATAAAAAAGTTGTTTTTGTGTATTCTACCAACGTGGTTAAGAAGAGAGACAAAGAACATACGGATCCATACCACAGAGCATGATATACAGTTCCACAAGAACCTGCATCCACATAATATAAAGGTGAGACGTACAGAGAAATTAAAAGGGGGCATAGTAAAGACCAGCAATGAAATTTCAACTACAAAACATGAAATATTAACAAAATTTTTGCTGCCTAATTGGTCGGCACCCCGGCTAATTCGAGGCCATAAATATGCAACCCTTTTCCCTAAAATCACAGGATCCATGGGTATTAAAGGGAAAGAAATCCTGTAATAACTAAGAAAACTAAGACTTGGCAATAACCACCTGCAATGACGGAATGCACTTACCTTGACCAATCTGTTCTCCAATTGTCAAGTCCTCCCACAAGATTTCATAATCTAAGCAGTCAGATACGGTATCAATTTTATTAACAGTAGTACTGCTAGTACTTCCACCACTGCTAACCGTGCTTGCGCTGTTAACATTGAACGGCGAGGACCAAGATCCTGAAGCCTCACTATGAGCAGTCCAGTGATTTTCAGCAACCTGATTTTCTGACTTTGATGCACTCTTCCGCTGACCCAACTCGTTCTCCTGGTCATTGTGTAAACACGGGCAGACAGGATGATATGTCTTTGTTTCTGATCCATCTCGTTCATTTCCTTTCCACGGCCATGCCAAACCTTTCTTACCAATCCAAGCTTCGGCTTTCGAGGTAATGATCTTAGAGATACCAGGTTTGCCTTCCATCTCGTCACCAGAATCTCTTGATGGATTAATTGGGGAGTGCTCCTCATGACTACCGCCAGAGAACACACCAAAAGGAAACGGATGTGTATCTCCTCTGGGCGTACTGTCTCCACTTGAAGCTGCATCTTCCCTATGGTCAGAGAGAGCAGCATCCGAGAAACCATTATCAGAGTAATGACTATCTCCACTTCCGATATCATGATCCAAACTGTTCTCTCCAGATCTTATTTTCGACTTAACTTTCTCACTGACTTTGGAAGCCTATTTAATGATTTCCGGAAGTCAACATATGCTACAAAATTATTATTATCATTCGTAATGTAATCAAGAAAGTACAAGACTAACCAAATTTGATATTTTGGAGGAAATAGCAGCTTGTAGAGGCTGCTGAGGATCAAGTCCAAGTTTGGCTGAAGCAAAAAGTCTTGGCCTGCTAAATCTTGAACTAGTTTCCACCGGCTTAGGTGCGGATATTACTGCCTTTGCTTCTAGGAAAGGTCTTGAATCACAGGAGACACATATAATCCCGACCAAAGAGCCATCATCATCATCATAGAAAGGGGTATCTGTAGCAATAACTGAAAACCTCTCGCCTCTCTTATGCTTAACAGGAAACTGCCCCGTCCAATTCTCCCCCATCATTACACGTCGCAATATATTTCTTCCCACAGCAAAGTCTCGGTCATCTGTTAGGAGCTCAAGGATATCTTTCCCTAAAGCCTCGGAAGCTGAATATCCATAAAGATTTTCAGCACTTCTGTTCCTGGCAACAGAAAATATAACCAAATTGGCAATTATAGAATTACATTTCCAGATAGGGAGTTGAATCTTACCTTGTATTTATCAAAACAAAAGTTCTTAATTTTGATTATTATTATTATATTATTATTAATGTACAATGTCAACAATGCAACTACGTATCAATCTTGATGCGGAATGATTAGAAGAGAAAATCCTAAACCAATTGTAAAAGAAAGGAAATAAAAAGGATCTATTGCACAACTTTTAGCTCGGTTGTCGAATTTTAATTTGATTAGGATTTGTTTTGGGTCTTTAAATATGTGTTTAGGAGTTTGTAAATTATACATTTGTTTTTCTTGATTAATAAGATATTTCAGTTTTTCCCATTATTTAATTGATTCCATTAATTCTCACACCATTCAAGCGAAATTCTAGCACCACCCATTCGTGTATTACGAACAAGACCTATTATTATTCACGTTTCCATCCTGCGTCAAATCCGCACTCTCTAAACATTTCTTGTTTGATAAAGTGGACCAGACAATGCTCAAATGAAACTAATGTCTGTATTGTCCATTACGATATACTACCACGTATCAAAACGTGCACTAAATGCATAATCAGTATAAGAAAGGCAAACTAAAACTATCAGTATAACCATATGCAAGATTGATCAAGAAAATGAGTCAATAAAACTTCAACTGACTCACCAGTAAACTATACGACCATTCAGATCAAGTATATGCACTGACTGTCCCATTGACTGCAATATATTCAAATATTGCTTATCTGTGAACTTCACAGCCGCTGGCCCTCCTCCACCTCCACCTCCAACTCCATCACCACCACCCCCACATCCACCGCCACTATACACATCCTTACTACTACTCTCGCGCTGCAAAGGCGATGAGTGCCGGAATGATGCCGACCCTCTCTTCCACGCTGCCACTAAGCCACCATCTCCACCACCAGCCCTCCTCCACGGCATCCGCTGAGGGGAAATTGAATGGGACCTCTGCTTGTAATTTTGATGCACAGTTGATTGTGGTGAACTCGTGAGCTTAGACATCTCTTGCTTTAACTGGGCATGGCCAGTTTCTAATTCTTGGAGCTTCTTTAATAGCTCCTCCGCTTGTGGTGGTGCCCCTGATGCTGCCGATGAATCTTTTGCATTATTTTCCATAATAAAGTAATAAAATTCCTCAACACCAAACAAAAGTCAAATCTTGAAAACACCGAAACAATTGCCCAAATGAATCAAATTTCTTGAGCCCTCATTTTTAGGACAATATCACTGTCTTTCTGTTCCCCCTACTCCCTTTTGGCAAACAACTTTTTTATGTGAATCCATGTGTTTATATGCAGTCAATCGTTACTGAAAATGGAGAGATATGGAACCAATGACAGTTCAAGAAGCTACCATTTAGCAGCTCTCTCTTCTTTCTCTGTACTTGTGCTTGAGGCGGTTCTTGATTTGGGAGGTCTCTCTCTCTCTACCTCCGTAATGCATATATTATCACTTTCTGAGCTGGGAGCCGCCCCATTTTCTCGTGATCCATACTCCTTCAAATTTATTTTCAAATATATATTCTCTTAATGAAATAATATTAAACACAAATTTACATATTTTTTTCTTATTTTTCAATTTCAAATCCTTCAAAAATTCACTATCCTAAAATCTATTTTTGCAAATAATAGGGCTCGAACAAAGAGCTAAATTTGGAGTTGTGACCGCCAAATTTGATGACCATTCACGAACTCGGAGCGTGCAGCACACGTGAAACAGTAGCCGACCGTTTCTTGATAATTTGACATCTATAGGGTCGTGAGAGAACGTCACTGTGGCGCGTGAGATTTCATTTTCATAACTTTCTTTTTGTTTTTCGTTTTCAATTGAAAGGGAATATATTGCATCACTTGTCCCAAATTATTGTAAGAGTAGCGAATAGACCTCCAATATTTCAAGCTTATAAGTTGATTCAATATCATTTTAACTATATTCTTTAGTACCCATAATTTTTACTTATTTTTAAAGACGTATTACTTGAACTTACTACACATAAGTACTTAAAAGCTTAGTCAAGTAAGTACGGATTTCTTAAGGAAACTTACCTAGCAATAAAATTTTCAAAACTAACTTAAGCAAAAGAATAAAAAAAACTAAGTGTCAGAAAATTGGGCATGTGGATCACGTGACAATTTAGTAGAGAATTGGGCATTTTCATTCTCAAACACGAATCGTATAATTATAATGGAATACAGAGGAAAATGTACTTTTCAAAAGTTGAAAACTAATATAAAGTTTGGGACAAATAGTGCAATTTCTTACATTTTAAAACACAAACTAACTCCAGTCACCTTTTAATGCTTCCCCTCTTTCCCTTTTTTAATAATTCCAAAAAAGTTAGCTACAGAAACTGCAATTTTTGGATTTTTTTATGTCTATTGGAACTAAATGGCTAATAAATTATTGTATTTTGTCCACCACTTGTGTTAGTTGTGTATAGATAAATTGGAATGCCGAAGGATCATGGGATAAGTTTGAGTGGTTGGGGGTTGTATATCAATTGGATTAGAATAATATTATTGGAAATTAGTGTTTACTCGCTAGTCGTTATTGTCTATGTGACAGTAGATCACCATCATATTTTTTAGTAAATTAAAATACAATTCAAATTTATAAAATGTGACAATTAATTTCTAATAAGTAAGCATGACTTACAAATTACATTACTCCCTGAAATAGGGATTTATTTAGGGTCGGCATACAAAATTAAACGTATTAAAAAGAAATAAAAACTAATTGTGATCGATATTACTAATTAATTTTGTTTAATACTATGTACAAAAGACATTATATTCATTGCAAGAAAGATGTCATTTTTTAGTTTGGGAGGCATTATTTAAATAAAATTTTCTCTCTAGATAATTTGGTTCATACAGTCTCGTCCCCATTTCTATTGTGTACATATTAGGCATTTGATGTGAAAATGAATTAACATGTATGTAAAGGGACGAATTGAAAAAAATAATAATAAGTTCATAGCTTCCTAACTTTAACTTTTTAAAAAAGCTCTTTTAAATATGCATAATAAAGCTTTTTAAATCACAAAGTGGAGTTTGCTTTTTGGTAAACTAGATGTCTATAAAAGATGTTATAACCATTGATAAGGAAGCACTTTTGTGTTTCAAATGAAGGTTTGTTGCTTGTCAACTTTTCCCAATAGTTGTGGAGGAGAAACCCACAAGATAAATGCATTATTTGGGAGCTTTGACCTTGTTTTTCTCTTCTTAGTACACTTCATTTTCCTAAGCTAATCTCTTTTACTTTGATGGATTAGATATATTTTCTATTCTTTTGTTCTATTTGTTTCTTTTTTAAGCACGTGAACAATCTCGAGAGCGATACCGATAATAATATGTAAAGAAGTTTAAAGGCTATATAATTGTCGATTTGAAATTTCGTGAAGAATTATCTCTCGTCCATTCAATAGGTAGTCATACTTATGCTTATGTATTTAATAAGAAATTTCTTCATATTCATTTAGTGAAAAATAATTAATATTCCATCGGGATTTATTTGATAGGACCATCCGATTCGTAGTCTAATCGACGAATCATTATCTAAGCATCTAATACTTCAAGAAACACATTTATTAAAAGAATAAGTCTAGTGGTACATAATTCTTATCCATATGGGTTCACATAATCGACAAGTCATGACCTAAGCATATCGATACTGAAGTCATGTTCATGTATTCATTATCGAGACTAATATTTTTACACCTAAAATACAAAGGAGAGGTTGGAGAAAATAAAATATTATTTTTAATTAGGAGAATATTTTATTCTTCAACATTATTTTGTCTTCTAAATGATTTACCTGTCAGTTTCACCTTTGTATGCAAGTTTGTTTTAAGTGCACAAAATAATTGAAGGCGTTCATGCACATAATTATTTATGGGCAGCAAAAATAATTGTCGGATTTATGATTAAATGTTGCCATATAAATTATAAAGTATATTTCAAATAGATAGAAAACTGGTAATTATAAATACGACAATGGGATTATTTATAAGTTGTTAAAATTATAAATTGATAGATATGAGTGATTCTTTAGTGAATAATAGTTGTATATGTTACAAAATGTACGACTAAAATTAAAATTTGACAAACTTAATCCCTATTTGGTAGAAATTAAAATTTTAATTTAAATCAAAGTCAACAACTAATTTTAATTATACATTTTATAGGATTTATAATTTTTCAACACATATTTCATCAACTTTTATCAAAATATACTAAAAATCTGATTTTAATCATAGGGCTTAAATTATAAGTTAAGAAAATCTAAAATCAAAGAATTTTTTCAAAAAGAACGGGTACTTATAGTAACTTTTTCACTTTGCTTTCTCCAGGACCTACGTTTCGAGTTCTTTAAGATTGAGTTGAGCCTAAACTAAATTAAAGTCACTTTCATGACCGTACTCCTTAGTTTCATCGAAGTAAATGAAGGAAACTAAGGAGTACTCCACAAGACTGAAAATATATAGTAGATAATTTTTTTAACTTATTTTTCTTTCTTAATATTATCCTATACACCTCACCAAACATGTCACTAATACGTATTGGTGTACAAAAATGAGGTACTCATTCATTTTGTATCAACTTTTAAAGAACACCTATAAATCATGATCAAAGATTCACATATCAGTTAAGCAGATGTACTAGCAACTCTTGTACACCACACATCTGGTTTATGTGCAAATCTAAGGGCAATAGTTCACAAATTTGTAGTCAATGCCTTCCCTCCCTCCATCCCTCCCATACCGCCCTATCATGGACACGAGTCTCCTTACATTTGCGTCATAGTCAAAAAGGTCGAAATTTCAATGAAAAAACTTTGAATTCAGAGGCAATTCTCTTGGTGCACTGACCATACTCCAAACAGACACTAGTGGACAAGTACAGCATACTAGGGCACTTCAGATAAGCACACCAAAAAAACTCGACGAAATGACCCATTAACTTTGGGTTAAACGGTATTCTCCCTCCCTCCTTTGCATACCGGCCAGCCATAGTCACGAGTCTCTTTAGTGATAGTCAACAACGTAGAACTTCCATGGAGAAAATTTCAAATTTGGAGGGCAATCCTCCATGTGAATTGTTGTACTGATGTACCCAAAACTGACATAGCTGAACAAGTATAGAATAATAGGGCACTTGAGAGAACCAAGTCGAAGGAACTCGGGAAAATGATCCTATAACTTTGGGAGGAGGTGTTTTCCCTCTCTTAGTTATCCAAGTACTCCAAAGTTAACCTAGTGGAGAAGTCCTAAGCATTTGGTGAAACTTTTTGGACAAGGTTAGTAGCATATTAGCAGGCCCTAATCTTCATTTTTAGTACTTTGTGGGACTGGCCTGTGCATGTAGGGTCGAGTCTTTCATTCGGGCTTCTTGAAGATATGCCTAGGTCCAAACACAATTTATGGAAAAGACTACAAATATGTCTACTTGATCTTTAACATATACTAGTAAATCCAGGGAATATAGTTTCTGAAGAAAGGAACTGATATACATTGTCGCGTACTAATTATTGCATAAATTACACGTTTAACGGCAGGCCAGTGACTCTATCAATCGAAATTATAGAGTAAACACTAATGACCACAAGATTCATCAACAGGACAAAAAAACAGTAATTATTTTAAATTAGCTCTGAAACTCGAGACAATACACAAACAATATTTTAAGAATACACACTTACGGGCAGTATGACAGCATCCCGTACCAATTTGTGCCCTTTCTCACTGGTTCATATCATATTATACATGGTGGCATATCCTTTCACGTACTCAAGATTAGCACTATATACTAGAAATCACCACCTCATAATAGAAACAAGGTGGGAACTCTGAATGGAAGTTGGTAAATGGATAACTGTGGGTTTAAGGGGAAGAAGATGAGTCTGAAGAGCCTTCGCAAATATTATTGGTATCACTAATTACTCATTAGCTGCCTTGCAAGGCAAGGCTCGAACTACTAACCTTATACATTCCGTGGGAAGTGTCTCAAAGGTAATGCAGGAAACAATATATTGGTTTAAACTCCGGAGAAAGATCTAGATGTAAGTCCTTGCAGTTGTATATTTAGACTACGCTCTTCAAACCTCTGTGTGGCATGGGTAGGTCGAGGATAATCAGAAAATAACATCTTTCTGATTCTCTGATATATTGAACTTCACCGTTCATGAGCCTCAAGATTTTTCTGCACATGCTTAGCCCTAGGCCCTCCTGGGATACCCATCGACCGTTATGGAACATATCTTGAACTAGTTCAGGAGGAAGACCTTCACCTGGGCATACAATTCTGTATCAACAAAAAAACATCAGTTACTGAGATAGCATAGATATTTGAGAACTAAAGCTTAAAGGAGTTGTGGAATAATACAGAAAACAAGTGGATAGAAAAGAACTTTACTGCTCAAGAGGAATAAATACCTAAATTCAATGTGCACAATGGTAATTCCATCAGAAATTTGCTTCAAACTTGGTCTCAGTTGAATTTCTACCCAACCTTCTGGAGATGGAGCATGATGCACCATGTTCGATAAGAAATTTGCCAAGACCTGTTGAATTCTAACTTGATCACCATAGACAGACAATGTCTTAATTTCCTCTGGGATATCTCGGATCAATTGAAGACCTCTTTCCCTCAGCAATAACATTGATTGGCTAACAACAGCATCTATTACACTCCCAAGTAAGAATTCTGCCTTCTCGAGCTCCATCGAACTACCAGAAGATAGGCTAAAACTTAGTACATCTCTTGTATACTAGCAACCAGTAACAGATAAGCAGCAACAGAAATATAACAGTATTACTTGTGCTCTGAGAAGCAGCAAAAATCCGTCCAAAATAGTCAGATATTTTCATCTTTTTACTATTCATGTATACAATATAACATATCAATTTTGTAACAAAAAAATGCTGATGATGGAGATCAGAGCTAGAATTGATGGAAGATTTGTCTGAAGGTGGTAAGACTGTTTTCTTGAAATAGAAAAAATTAAAAAGTCATTGAGGATGTTATATTGCCATTGAAACAGACAGTTTAAAGTTCAAATCAGAACCTACCCATCCTCAATATTTTCCAGATCAACATCCTTTATAATCTTTAACATCTGCTTCTCACAAGCAGCACTGCTTTCAAGAAACTGCTTTTGATCTTCTGTCAAATCTGTGGCTTCCAACAGTGAGTGAGTAAAGCGTATGCCACTTAATGGATTCTTAATTTCCTGACAAATGTAAGCCAGCTCTTTCATCTTCGAAACACACTTCTTTTCCTGTTGCTTCTGGACTCTTAAAGCTTGCTGCAATTCAGGACTCACAATCTGCAAGAAACAAAATGCTCCAATAATCTGTCCGTCCATATTAACCCTCTTATTTGCTGTCAAGAGAGCTTGTACATATCTGCCACTTCGGTCAAAAAATGAAAATGGGAACTTGTCAGTATCCTGGCCACCAATTGCATTATGCAAGACGATCATGAACTTTGTCACAGCATCTGAGCCTTTAAGCCGACAGCAACTGCCAAATACTTCCCCTACTAGCATCTTTCCAATGATGTCCCCTCTGCTCCACCCAGTGAGCTTTTCCATAGCAGTGTTCCACTCAGAGCAACAGGTGTTGTCATCTGAAGCAAATATAGGTGGAATCAGAGGGTTTGGACTGTGTACGATAGCCTTGTAATCACCTTGAATATGGATAAATTTATCCATTACCAGTTTCTGTCCAGTAACGTCCTGTCCAACAAAGCAGACCCCAACAATATTGTTTGTGTAATCCTTGCTAGAGCAAGCATTTACTACCACAAATACAGCCTTCTTATGTTGTTCAGTGCCAAATGTCCTCAACTTTATTTCTACATTCTTATCTTCTTCACCTGCAATTATTAATTTTAGCATGAGGATATATCTCACTAAAGCATAGTAGATTGATGTATTAATTAAAAGTATTCCCTGCAATCCTTGATATTAGCCAATGGAATATTTTTTTTCCTCTTCTTTGATCAGCTCAATATGGTGCTTTTCACAACAAACCAGACTGGTCAATATGCACAGATTTGGCACTTGTCATGGATGAAATTTGTAACCAACAGAATTCTTTTTATCCAGTCTACTGCACTTGTGCTAAAGGTGATAAAAGTATGACATCAAATTACAAGGGAGAGCTCTAGAGATGGTTGCTTCTGAAGTAGATAGTAGAACACAAGAAATATCTAAAAAATAAGGCTTATTTGAGAATTAGCTAATCGACATTCTAGCAGGTATGGAGGCAACAATAGATATCATTTGCGTGTTTGTGTCTATCGTAAGATGGGTTTGCATATCCAGAAAAATTCACAATTTGACCCACAATTTATGCAATTGTTTTAACATCAAAAAAATACACAAAGGCATACATACTCGGTGCTTAAGAATCTTGTACATAGGGACAGTCAATGAGTAAAAAAAAAAACTTTAAAGATTTCAAAGATTTATATCACGTGAAAGCTGTTCAGGATAATTAATAAGTGAGGAAGAATAATTATGCCCTTTACTCCCACTTCGGTCTACAATACCATTCACAAATAACAAAATAAGGGTAAATCAGACAAAAAAGATAAGAAAAGAACCAACTACAAGGCAGTCAAAAAATTCACGTATACTAGCATTTAAGTAGAACGTAAAAGAAACATCCTAGATTAACTTAGAATATCAGCAGAGGAATAATAAAATTTAAATAGAGGGACTACCTCTTAGAGCATGAAACAGAAGCTTGTCTGCAGTTTCTACTGATTCTTTGTGAACAAGATCGTGAACCAAGGATTTCCCCATTGCTTCTTCAAGGGATAGTCCTGTCAAATCTGCGACTTTTGCATTCCACCCATTTATGCGGCCTTCAATGTCTACAGCAAAAATAGGCGCTGTTGCAGTCTCTATCAACCTAACCATTTCTCTGGCAACAGAACTAAGCTCATCCATCCCTTGCAAGTCCAAGTCCCCACTGTGAGCTTGTACAACAGCCTTAGAATTGCTTCCATCAGCATCCCTAAAAGAATCTCGTAAAATGAGCTGCAAAGAGTGAATGGCATCCATTTCCGAATTCTCCCAAGACATACTCCGGCTCTTAACCACTTCTAGAAATGCTTTGAATGAAGAACGTGGATGCATCCTCTGGCCATCATCTTTATCCTCTGGATGATGCTTTGCACCACCCCACTTAATCTCTTTTGCAGTATGGGAACGGAACCAAAACAAGAAGTCTCTTGAAGTGATATATGCAACAGCCATCCCGCAAACTGCATCCCCAAGTGAGGCTGCCCCTGGATAACCTGCATCAGCCAGACTATCAGTGCTCAAACCCGTAGAGTCTCCATGGAAAGCCAACAACCATTCCACAATATCCTTTACTTGCATTTCAGAAGGTGTCACGCCCAATGGATAATACTTCCCCTGGTAATAAAGTGCAGCACCATCACATTTCACAAGATCCATAATACTAGGGCTCTGCGTAACGATGCCAGTAGGAGAATCTCGAAGCAGCATGTCACACAGTAGCGTTTGCGTCCTTAGAACATGTTTCTCAGACAGCTGTGATGCCAATTGCAGTTCCATGTTTAACTGAAGCCCGAATGCCTGCATTAGGAATTCACAAGCATAACGGAGTGGAAATGGAATGCACCTAGCAGAAGTGTGATGGCCAACAACCAATCCCCACAGCCTCATAGAATTTCTTCCTCCGGAGCCATCCTCGTCGTTTCCATTAATAATAACGGCCAAAGTCAGTGAAGCGATTGACCCCATATTTGCCATGTATTGAGCGTGGCAGCCATGGGGGGCCCTAAGCGTTGAACCAACCAAACACACAGGCTGCATTAGTGATTCATCCTGAATCACCCTAACAGGGGTGGCATGACAGTCAACAATCATTCTAACCCTATTCTGCTTAAACAAAAACCGTGATGCCTGAGGAATATCTGTGGCAGGATAATGCAAACCAATGTATGGCTCTAAGTCTGCCCTCTTACTCTCAGCCACAACCTCACCATGCTCATCCTCATGGAACTTGTAAACCATAACCCTATCATACCCTGTGAGTTCCCTCACACTCTCAACAACTGTATCACACAACAGCTTAATGTCCCCACCAGGGAGCGACTGCAAATGTGAAATAGCCCTAACTGCAAGTTTCTGTGACTGGACAGCACCAGCAATAGACAGGGCTGGGTCCTCTGTCCTTGCAGGCTCTAAATCAATCACTATGGCAACATCTATCCTATGCAAAATAGCATAAAATGGCCTTCCAGAATTCTTAGAGTGAATCCAAATGGGATTCAATAAAGTGATTTCCCGTGCCCCAAACGCCCTCTCAAGCAAAACAGAGCTGGATGGGGTAAAAAGGGTCCTCACATCAGTCCCAATTGTTAAAATCTCAGGCTTCTCAAGACTTGGGACTGATTGAGGAGTTAAACCAAGCATTTCACGGGCATTTACCGAGTATGATATTACACAAAAATTCGACTCATCCACAGCTATCATACAACCAAAGGGTTGAATATGGCCACCGCGCTGAATTTTGGACAAATAAGTGGCGATTTGCTGCTCAGGAACAGACTGTGTTGTAGTCTTAATACTCTGTGAATAATCGAAAGATTTTCCAGACTCACCCGATTGCTCGAAAACAGCATGAAGCCTAGCATCAACTGTGTACTGTGCAACAGCTTTGCTAATTGAATCTTTATGACTATTGCTAGAATTTACATTAACATCACTACGATGATGAGGATTGCTTGTACCTGACGATTGAGCTTGAGTTAGAGCCCGAGAATTTTGATCATTAGCATGCGTTTCTCTGCTTCCTGAAGCCATTTTTCTTCCGGAAAAAAAAATAAAAATTCTACCGTTTTCAATTCTTGAATTTCATGCAAATATTGGGTTAAGGGCACAAACAAAAAACAAAAGAGATCAATATTAACAAAACTGGCACCAAGAATTTGGGGGTGAATTGGGTTTTGGCACCAGACTTTTATTCAAGTGTGCGAGGTTGTGGTAGTGGTTGTTTAGGTGGGGGTGTGAGAGGGTTATTATTATTATTATTTTATTTTGGTGGGCGTGGGGGTTCGTCCTACGGGGATTTTTTTAATCTTATTTATTTTTTTAGATTTTAATTTCATCAAACTTCATTTTTAACTATATATTTTATTGGACTCATAATTTTTATTCAAAATTCATAGAATTCATCAACTTATAATCTCAAAAAAAATTGTCAAACGTAAACTTACTTCTATTAATGAAAAAATAATCCAAAATGATGACACAAAACGTATTTAATTTTGATTCTTTTATGACGTGATATAATAATAAGCTATCATATACACATAAAATTTGTTACATCATAAGTAACAATTAAACAATTTTCATCTATTAAGAACGATATGAGACATGTTAGTGAAACTTAAAAATTGAAATCAAACCTAAAACAGAATTAAATTTCGGTCATCCAACTGAGATGAATTAAAGCTTAGTTATTTAATTGAGATTTCGTTGAAATATCATGTGAAATTTACCAATAGAAGAGACGTATATATAGAAAAAACGAAGGAACAAATTTGAGTCTATTACGTAGACCCTCGGAACATCTTCCATGTATTATATGGATCGTTATCTAGCTCGCATTGAAGTTAAGAAGATGTGAAAGCTCATTTATTCTTATAAGAACGGTGCATTGAAAAATTTCTATGAGTCGTCGTTGTTTAACAAATAGACACACAAATTTAAATTAATCACCAACGTTATTAAGATATTTTCTATTTTTTTAAAATATAAATAAAATCACTAAATCATGAAAATATTAAATTTTCTTGGAATGCTCTCAATCTATATTAATTTTTCCTATTCCATTTTTTTCTTCTTTTTACAATTATTTTATTGTTAATTTCATTTAGAAAATTATGGACGTGGAGAGAGTACCCATTTCTTTTTCAACAGAAGCAGGGTTTAATTGGTGGGATTTTGTGGCTACAGACATGAGCCACGTGGGAAATATCTAATTCACAACTTTTTTTATATATTATTATTAAAATTTATTTATGTAAAGAGAGATACCCAGTTTCTTTACTTTTTAGAACTTTACACACTCCACTTCAACGAGTTACAAATAAAATTCTGAAGATAGAAATATTAAATAAAATTCATAGAATATACATCCCATACTAAATGAAGTTTAGATTAGTTATTACATTCAATCAGGAGCGGATCCAAAAAAAAAAATTGAACACAGGCTAAAAAAAAAAACACATAAAAACAATTTTTTTACTAATTTTTTTTTTACTTAGGATTTGGATTGGGGGGACGGGCTGTAGTAGAGGCTGGCCCGTCCCTAGATCCGCCCCTGCATTCAATCAACCATTATGTTCACCAAAATGCTTTAGAAAATATAGAATTGGTCTCAACGAAAAAAATTGACTTCTTGGACAAAAGGTCGTGTTATGTGAAACAAGAAAGAGCTCAAGTAAAGATGTTAACATATAAAAGGAACGACTTTAGAAACAAAAATATAAGGTGACAAACAAAAGGAAGAAAAAGACGAGGACATAAACAGAATGCAAAATGCTACTTGTTCCTATCGGGTAGAAATTAAATTTTAATTTTAACAACAAATTTTATGAAGTTCACAATTTTTTAATCACATATTTTTTCAATTTTTTCAAAATTTATTCTAATTTTCACCGAACAAGGGCTAATTTTAGTTCATGCTTTCTATTCATGAATTTAAAGCTTCTGGGAGAAAATAATAATAATAATAACAACAAAATACAAGGCAGTGATGGGACACGTGATGTCTTTTCCCTTTCAGATCACATTCCCTCCACGTGAAAGTTGCACCCCCAGGTCCCCATTACACCCCCAAATTATCTACCTTATCATCTGTACTACTGTACTATTATTTGTTGGTACTTGGTACATGATTCGAAGCCCACCCATTCAATTTGGGCAAGAAACTTTTCAAATAATAATAATGCTAAATGCTATTAACTCATTAGTATTGAAATATCAGTCCAAATGACATTAATGTCCCATGAAATGAGAATTACAATTAAATGACTCAACTTTCATTAAACTTATCACAGCATATGTTATAACATCACTTGTGCTAAATAGCATTATTCCAAATTAATGAGCACCTCTCGTGAGTCTGCCCTAGCCACTCATGGATTGAAACAGGACTAGAAAACGTACCATTCAAGCCTACAAGGCTTGTCGCATTATACTGGGTTGGTCTAAGCCTGTGATTAGGCCATACTTGACAAAGTTGCTCACAGAGTCAGTCATACTTCTTTAACACTCTATCCTAACATGTTTTTCAATATGCACCAAACATGCCCTCAAAAGCCAATAATGTTATATGTATATTCTCCTTGATATTAACTTTTACATTCTTTCATATAGCAAAATCTACTCTTTTAATTTTAAATACATTCATCAAATCGCTGCATAGATTTCTTCTACATATCATATCGTAGAAAGTCAACCCCCATGTCAATGAGAATGTTCACGTAGCTTAATTCCTCAAAAGCATTAGTTAATGGCAAGGCCGTTTGACACACGATATCTAATCATGTCTAGCACTATGCTTCGTCCTCAAAGCACGAGTAAAGAGAAGGTCGGTTTGACACCGATATCCAGTTGTGTAATTATGAACAATCATGTCCTTAAAGCATGATCCAACAGCATGGTTGTTGGACACTTCATATCTAATTATATCTAGTTCTTTGGACCAAACATGTCCTCCACACGAGGAAAGTACAAAAACCAATAGCCACATGATGAATTATAGAAGGTGAGGATATTGCATATATATGCTATTTCTTCCCAAATCTGGAAACATAGAATTCTTCATGGTGGATACCCCTCATTTCACATGGAAATTGTGAGTTCTCTCTAGCTGGACATATGTTAAAATTACAAATGAGTATTCTTCCTGCTTTTAGCAGTACAAAACTAGATTAACAATTGACAATCACGACAACAAATTGACAAAGAAAAACTTCGAATAAAAATGCACATTGTAAGGCAGCAACACTGAGCTTATGGCTATCCGGATACTCTTCACTTGGTGTAGAGTACATCTTCCCATGGATGACGGTATAGCGGCTGCTTCAATCTCTTCTGGTCAAATGTATGCCTGAGAGTTGAAAAGAATTAATCGATCAGACAAAGATCAATAGCCATAAATGGCTTACTTTTTAGAAAAGTGACTTTTAAACATAGTAAAAGATGCTCATCAATGTGTGCTGGAAAAGAATAAAAATAAGAAAGCGTGCATCGTGACTCACCCAATGAGACCAATGGAACGGGCCAGCACAAAAAGTCCATTAAGGTAGCCAATCCCAACAACCTCGTCTATTTCTTGCTTGGTGAACATTCCACTGCCAGCGAGGAGATCCAAGAATAGGGATCCAATGGCGCCATCGACATTAAGGACTAAGTTGTTTGCTTTTGAGAGTGTGTATGTCTCAACTTCAACTGCATATTCCATGTACTTCACGGAGGGGAAATTTGTACGTGCAAAATGTTGTAGCAATTCGACTCTCTTGTCTCTGTTGTCACCCCTCTTGATTCTATTCCATAGGAAGCAAATTAAGCATTCTCAGACTATGATTCAAGTTCTTATACAAAGTCAAATTGACAAGAAAAGAAGCCACCAAAAATAAATAAACAAATGAAAATAATCAAAATAAGAACATTAAGGAGCGTATTACCTGTGTCCAATACCAGGTACGCGAATGCCCTTCTTTTTCATGCTTTCCACGAATTCATAAGGCGTAAGGCCCTGAGAAGACAAAGGGCGATTAAGACATTTTAGAATCCTATATGGGTTCAGAAAAGCTAAATATCTTAAATTTCTTCTTCTCAATTAATCCCCATGAATCATGACGACTTACCCTGTCATAAGCATCCTTGAAGTATCGAGCAGCATCATCAATAGCCCCACCAAATCGTGGACCAATTGTCAACAAACCTGTTTAAACAAGATGTGGTTGCATCACTAGTTAATCAAGAAACTAATCCTCACAAAGTCAATTTATTGAGGAATAGTTTCAAAAATATTATACATATGTACTTTTCAGATAAGAAATATTGTGTGATTTAACATCGTGTAATTTAACATCATACTAAATGCCATGAGAATCTACAACACACCTGAAACAAGACTAGACACCAGGTCTTTTCCAGCCCTAGCAGTTACGATGGTGTTGTGAGCACCAGAGACACAAGGACCATGGTCAGCACACAACATGATGCAGATCTGGTTAAGTCAATTGCAGTTATCAGAAAACGGATGTAAGTTCAAACATAAATAAACTTGGCAAAGAAATTTGAAATATAGGAAAGTAATGATAACATATTAATGAAGGAAAATATTTATAATATAAGTTTAGAGTCAGGAAAAACTTAAGAAGTTTGAAAGTTAAAAACGGGACTAGTGGAATAAAGAATTAAAGAAACTCACTTCAATGAATCTTGTACAGTAGCGGGGAAGACTTCTTTTGAACCACAATAAGGAAATAACATCACCCACACCTAATCCCTGTTCAACAATGGAAGACATGGGGACACCAGCATAGGTTGGCTCTTCACCTGAAATTGAAATACAAATCAATTTTGAGTAATTAGGAGTTCCAATTGATTTATCATGCAGCAAGTTGCCAATGGTATTAAAGACATGTACTTCATACCCCTATCATCAGAGATAGTAGAAATTATATGTGTTGGGGCCCGAACTTTTCCACTCTTAATTGCTGTGTTCAGATCCTCAGGAATTTGAGGTGGTGTCACTTCTTTCACAGGTGTGATTTTGCCCTCCTCCACCTATGAGAAATCAATCACGTATTCAGCAAAACTTATCTTGGAGAAAATCGTTAACGTAAGTACAGCATTTTTCATGTCAAGAAATTCAATAATACTTACCAACTTCTCAAATGTTTCTTTGATTGCACTTTCGAATGCTTCATATGAAGTGGGAACAACAGCACCAGCTTCTCTGAGTGCTTGATTTTTGGCCTGTGCAGACTCCATCTCACCACCACTCTTTGCTCCCTGATAACAAATAGTAAAACAAAAATTGAGATACTATCATAAATAACAGAACCACATGAATCAAAGATGGAACAAAGTATTATTAGCTCACCGCATGACCAAACTGTACTTCTGACTTGAAGAGCGTAGCACAAGTTCCACTAACCCAGGCAACCACAGGCTTGTTGATTTTCCCCTGTTTAAGGGCTTCAACTAGTGAATATTCATCACGTCCACCAAGTTCCCCAAGAACTACCACCATTTTAACCTGATTTCAGAAGAAAATCAAGATTAACAGCAAAGCAAACAAATTGCTGGGAGCAAGAGAAAATGTAAATGAGTAACATGTTGTGATGTTGACGGTACAAACACCATTTTTCATGCCCTCTACTGCCAAAAGTATGTACATGAATGAGAGTGGAGTGAAATGCATGTTGCAGAAGAACAAGATACCAAATTATAGATTTCAGCTGACACTCTACAAGGACAACAGTGAAATAATCCACATTTATTTTTGCTTTTGTTTTTTCTAATTGGAATTTTTCAACCTGAAGAATTTCAGACGAAAATTTTGACTTGAAATTCATAATTTAAGACGCTATAATAAGTGAGTTGACTTTTCTTAAATCATGTGCATAAGTAGGTTAGTTGACTTTTCTTTTCTTAGGATGAATATTATTCACAGATTATATTCTTTCTTTTTTATTAGCCTATGTAATTTCACAAATATGTCTTCTCAGTTCAAGGAAATCAGTGGAAGTAATTCAGATTTCCCTCGTGCTATTCACAAGGTTGTCGTAAATGTAACTTTTCACAGAATGTGACATTGGAGAATAGCAGATTCACCAACTGATAAACAAAATTTATCTTTGAGAGCCGAGGATGATTAAACTGCAGTTTGACCATAACGAGGATAAAATCTCAACATGAGAAATGCTTAGACCAAGAGCCCTAAGGATCTAAGTACAGAAAATTGTTATACCTGAGGAATATTGTTAAACCGCAGGACATGGTCAGAAAGCGTGGACCCGGGGAACACGTCTCCTCCAATAGCAATACCTACAGAAATCACAATTAAAATGAGATTTGTATGTCAACCTTGGAGCATTAAAACACCCCAAAACATCATGAATAAAATGCACAATCAGGTTTCAGAGTTATATATCCGACCTTCATAGATTCCATTTGTGACACGGGCAATTGTGTTATATAGTTCGTTAGACATGCCACCCTGTTATTGAAAAGAAATATTATTAGAAGGGACCTCACAAACAAATAAATTTCAACAGCTCATTATACTACACCAAAGGTAATTTTAAAATGGTATACAGACTTTTGGTCAATGGAAGGCCAATCCGTTAAAGGTTAAATGCAGAAAAAGGAACGTAAGACTAAAATTTCTAAAATGCATTAGAACATGGTGTATGCTAGAATATATATATATGATAGAAGCGTCTATGGGCGAAAGATTAGTGGGAACTCCTTTGACCAAAGTATTATTCATGTAGAAGATGATGAGCACATGTTTTCTGCATTAAATTGTACATTTTACATTAAGGAGGAAGTATCTGAAATGATTACGCACTGATTTGGAGACAAAGCCAACAGATCCAGGTCTGTACAACTTGCAGTGAATAATATTATCGATAGTCCCAGCAGTGTCGCCAATCTTAAAAGCTCCAGCTTGAATACCTCCAACAGTAGCTGGGCCTATCACAACCTGAAAACATGCTTACCATTGTAATCAAATCCATCTCTGGATAACACTACTACCAGACTAACAAAGGAAAGAAAATAAAAGATATTAAAGAAATACTTGCATGTTCTGAAAGGATAACTTTATATACAATGAATTTAAATTTCCAAATGATAAATCTAAAAAACAACTTCACATTTCTTACCTTATTGTTTGCCCTTGCATAACCAATTAATTGCTTAGTGTCTGCCTCAGGGACACCTTCAGCTATTATGGCCGCAACTCTAATGGTTGGCTGCTTAAGAGCAGCCATGGATGAAGCAGCAGCACTGCATGAACATTGCAATTACAGCAATTATGTCATACAAGAAGAAAGAAGTCTGCAATCAAGATTTTTTGTAAGCTAGACAAGACCAACCTCCTAAAAGATGCAAAGTTAATGAAAACATCAGCAGTGGGATGTGCAGCACAGGCGGCTTCAATGCTGCAAAATACAAGAAAAGTTCAAACTCAGTCTCAGATGATAGAATTTTAAAATAAAAAGAAACTAAGGGTGAGGCAATATCTAGACATCACAAGTCAAAGGAGTTTGAGCCCAAAACCATTTATAAGCACGTAGTTAGAGATGCTATCAATTATAACCATCAGGCGAACTTAAACAATCATGTGTGCTTTTTCCGTTTTAAACATGGATTTAGATGTCTATGATGTTCTAATTGAATTCATACAGTTATCACATTAATTTTTAAAATGCACAATCATGCATTATAATTGGCACTGAAGGTTGCAGATAAATCTACCTAAGATGGAATTAATAAATTAATTTACATAGATACCTGTAGATCTGATACACTCAATCATCTGAAAGTAGAAGCCATAAACTCATCAAATGCATCATATTTTAGGGCTAATATGTGCTGGTTCAAGCTAAAATTTATGTTAAAAAAACGAGGGCAGCGAATATATTACTTATCAAGCTGACACTACCACGATTGTTACTGCAAATCAATGTATTATCGTATTTAGCATTCAAGTTAAAGTTAAATAACGTGCAAGATTAATAAGATAAACAAAACGCACGTAGAATGAACCGGTATGGCAATTTCCTCCTGACCGAAAAAGAGTTTCTGGAATCCCTCCGAACCAGGATTTATAATTCCAGCGACAGAAGGTGTTTCTCTCCCTGCAGAAGTATGGTAAAAAAAAATGTTAATCAACGCTCCAATAGCGGTAAAATTCCTTTAAAAGCATCTAATTTATTTGCAATCAAGCAAACAGCAGCATGAGCTATGGTATTTCCACATACCACATAGGAAATCAAAATCAAGCATCCGCTGGATGGGCAGTTGCTTGTAATTGTAAAACAATGCTTGCGTAGTTTTGGAGAAAAGTTGTCCAGTCGCCATGGTTCCTTAAAAACTCCTGCAAGAACATACAAAATCAGCATATGACTAATAAAAAGATAAAAATATGTTGCAGTATAGGCTAAAGGTACCAAAAAAAAGAATCCTAAAACAAAATAATAAATGAGAAACGTGTAGGAAGACCATACAGCATAGCATATACAGATATATATTTTCATATCATTTATCGCTATCAAAAGAATCACTTGTTATCTCTTACGAAACAAACCTGGTGACAATTGAACTTTAAACTCATTTTTTTTAAAGTATTTTTTATCGCAAATGTGAAATTGTCATCTTCTCCCAATATCATTAAAATTGCTAATTCCTTTCAGCATGAAGTGCCAATAAACAGCCAAATACACAAATAAAAATAGAATATTAAATGGCATGTTATATTCACAAAACAATAACTTTCACTAGCCATCAACAACGAAATTCACTTTAGAGCAAAATTTACTAAACCAAATTGCATCACAGCAAGTAAGATGTGCACCATATTTTTAAGATCGGCAATAATTTTCTCTAACAATCATCATAAATTCATAATAACAGGAAATGAAGAACTTTCAGTCAAATCGTTACTCTGTTAAACCCACACGATCAATTACAATGATACAGCTCTAATGATAACCAAAATTTGTTGAAATAAAAAACATCCGCATTGGATCAAAGCAAATTGACAGTACTGAGTAAAAATTTCACTATACCAAAAGGTAGATCTTAGTGTGTGTCTTACTTTTCAAAACTTTTGTTTAGTGACCGTTAAAGTACAAGAGATCTATTTTTCAACCGAAATTTAAAACCAAAGAAAGCTTCAGAAAAAAAGGCATGTCACCTTGGAATCATCGAAAAGAGGAAATGTACAGACAAATTAGATCCGGCAATTGAAGCATTCATCCAATAACACACACTGACTGATATCACGAATCCAAACGAAAATGACGAAAAAACAGATCTACGTACAATTTACACGGAATAGAACGGAATGCTGGAATTCATCAACAATTACGTACCTTCGGACAACTCGCCTCGTAGAATCAGACGAGAGAAAATGGGAATCGAGGCTTAGATGAAGAGTAGGAAGGGTAAAATGAAGAATTTATATAGCAAATGTCGTTAAAAGAAGGTGGGCTATTGGTATGGGGACATTTCATATTTTAGCAGTATTATATTGGTAGTGTAGCAAGCCAGAGCAACTACTAGTGTCTAAGGGTGTCACGTGGCATTTGTTGGTTAGCCAATTTAGCCCCTGTTTGAAACCCATTTTATTTCTCATTCTTCATTTCAACCACACATTCTATCAATAAAATAATATTACACATAAATCCAAAAACTCTCCTTACTTTTTAACCACACAATCTTCTATCAATCAATTTTGTAGGGAATGTGTGATTAACAAGTTTATTTTTTTTTTAAATTATGTGAAATTATTCTATTGGGAAAATGTGTTATTAACAATGAATTCGAGTAAAAATGAAATTTCATATAATGGGGTAAAAATGAAATTTCATATAATGGGGCTTAAATAGGGGCGGTATAAATTTCATACGCATTTTATTGTGACGTCCTTTGCTGTGGACTTAGTTGTACAAGTTATATATTAGATTAACGACATGTTTGGTGAGATCGATAAATTACGTTAGACATTATTAAAGAAAAATGGTACTAATATAATTATTAATAAATTTGCCAAACGGAGACTTTTTAGTTGTATTATTGAGCGTCGGCAATGGATCGCGATCCCGCAGGGTGAGCTAACCCCCAAAATTTATTGAGAGTTAAATAAATTTTTAGATCGGATCAACTGGTCCATTATAGCAAACATGTCTGTCGTGTTTGCGGATTTTTGTTTGTTTAAATATATTTGGTTAGTGTATGTAACGTTGTTGATGTTTTATAAGGGTGTGTTTGTCTCCTATTATTGGGAGAAAAATAGAGTAAAGAATAACATTTTTTGGAGAATGTGTTGTTGAAATTTAAAGTAACTTTATTGGTTTGTGTGTAGAATATTTTATTGAGTGAATGTGTGGTGGAGAATTTTAATGTAGTAAACATTTTTTTTAGATTGATGATAGACAAATAGTGGCTAACAAAGTTTGAAAGCGAAGGAAAGTAATGGGGGTTGGACATGTTAGGTGGGGTAGATGGTGGCTTGACTTGAGGGAATGTTTAGAATCACAAAATCAAAAGTCACGAGCTTCACAATGTGTGACCAAATAGCCAATAATTTTGGCACAATTACTGAATTGCCAATTTTGGGTTTTTCTTTTTCTTTGTGCAAATCTTGACATTGTATATTTGTACTTTCTACACGTGAATGTGATATATGAACGAGTCTAATACTTTTTTAAAAAGTGAGTTTGATTTGAAAGATTGATATAAACGAGCTTAAAAATACAAAATAGAGGAAGGAAACCATGTTAGGAGTTAAATGATGTAGGTTCAGAAAAATCGATAGCATTTTAACAAAAATATCGTCATAAATGTTGTGTGTGTGGTAGGTACGAGAGAGATAATTTTCTAATCAAGTACGAACGAAATATAAAATACAATCCTTTTCAAATCACGCTTTTACGAGACACGAATTAGTTCACATGCCGTGGTCTTAAATCATTTTCTGCGAAATCAATTACGAACGAAATATAAAATACAATCCTTTTCAAATCACGCTTTTACGAGACACGAATAAGGTCACATGCCGTGGGCTTAAATCATTATCTGCGAAGTGTCAATTTTTTATTGCTGAATTGATAATAATTTTATTTTATGTAAGATCAAGAAACACGTTGTTCATAATATTGACTTTATATTGTGCCGTAATGTAAGTCTATTATTTTGACAATAAAATGAGTTTCGTGCCTTTATAAATTTGATTCTTAGAGTCACATTGCAAAATATCATGTGAACATGCCTATGAATAGTTTGGACTATACATTTCTATATAGTCAACTGAATTACTGCATTGCCGCGTATGAAATTTTGCAAAGTCCACGTCAAGTGTCTTTTTAGGACATTGTAAAAGAGTTAGAAAAGTTGATGTTGATTTAATGACTTATCAGAGGGAAGGCAATTGATCCATTCGAGTAGATTTGGTCCTTAGATATTTGAGCTCGGCTCATGTTCATCAACTAGGTTTGATTCGGTTATTTGGCTCGTAGGCCTCTGGGACGCCATAACATTGAAAAGATAATTATTAAGAAAGAAGAGTCTTATGGTAGTCAAATTGGATCTTCACCACCTATCAATGCATGGTGTTATTCGACCTATGATTCATGAAAATCAAATTATACGAAATACAAAAATAATTAGATAAAATTAATCATGTAAAATAAACTTTGAATTGAGGATCAATTTCACATACGAAATGTTTGGAACTTGCAATTTTGTGTGTTGAAAACACTTACAATATGTTTATGAACTTGATACAAGCATTCCATTCTAGACCATCTCATATTTTGTATGATCACTAGTCGATAGTCTTTCAAGATTTTGATATAGCCCATGTTTGACACCCAGTTTTGGTGAAAAAAAATTTTGAATAGTGATTGATGGAATATTGTGTGGTTAAAAAGTAAGGAGAATTTTTGAATTTATGTGTACTATTATTTTATTGATAGAATGTATGATTGAAATGAAGAATAAAAAATAGAATGAGAAAAAAATGAGTTTCAAACATGGGCATAGTTAATTGCATTAGATGCGCCTAACACGTGAATTTTCATAAAAGCATGTAGCTTAGTCAAAAAGGGATGTGCTACTATATTGGAAATTTTTTAAAAGGGAGGATTTTTATTTTTAATTTTTTTGGGTCAAATCAACAAAACTTGACGTGGGACGAATAGTGGAAGGCTGTATTTATTTATGAAAATTATGGGTAGCAAACTGGCAGATTATGTCACAAGACGCACCGAATAATGAAACATTAAATTACAAAAAAAATCAAAAGCTGGGGCAAAATTAATTGTACAAAAAAGACTAGTCTTGTCTTCAATTTATATAAAATATTTCCATCTCCTAGGATTTAATTAACAAATATGCAATGCAACATAAGAAAATTTAATCAAAATCTTGGTTCAATTTGATTTTGGCCTCTATGAGTATTGAATATATTTTTAGACCTAAAATGAAGGAGATCAATTCATTAGTGAGTTATGGTTCACGAACCACTGAACCACTACCTACCAAATAGACAAATACAATACAATACAATCCAACTCAACTGAATCTAATTGGATCGATTTTGAAATCGGCTAAACCAACGAAGTCATGTTGATTTGGATTAGATCCAAAATCGACCTAACCCAATCCAACCACAGCCTTAAATTCTTGCCTCAGTAAGCCAGTCTCACACAATAATCCAACGGGTGCCTTTAGTAGGCAAGTCAACTACCCAAACTAATCATCATATTGGTTCATAGGTTACTCTATACGAATATCAGATGATTAGTGTATGTCCAATCTCCTCCGTTCTAATCACAATTCGAAGACATATAGGTGAAACTAGACTTCACACTTTTGACATTAACTAATCTCGTTATTGAGTATATATTTTTCGACATCTCTTAGAAATGGTCAGCTTTGTCCTCCCTTGAGATTAATATTTAATTTTGCTTGTGTTCAATATATTTGTGCCCTTGTGATTTTTTAATTATCAGAATTTATTGACCTTTTCATAATAATCTGATTTAATGGACTTTTGTGATTGACTACAGATTTAGACTTTTGTTGAGTGGACCGATTAGTTGGAACGTAGACTGAATTCCTATATATATATATATATATAAACAATTAAAGTATCCAAGTCTTGTGTGGAATTTACGTTCCGTTTTCAAATTAATCTGATGTGAAAATGCTTAAATGAGTAAGCACGTTCAATTCAAACACTTTTTTAACCTTAGTTGTATAAAATTGAACTTTCAAGTTAGATTTCAAATATGTGAAGGACTTGAAATTATTATATCTCTAATATGTGAAAGATACACATCGTAAGCAATTATACAAAATTGTTACTAGAAATAACAAAACCGAAGTGATAGTATACGATGACAAGCAAGAACACGAAAAATTTTAAATGTTGCTTCCGCAATCACCAATAATAGAACCTTCTCAAAAATTAAAGTAATGAAAGAAATAAATGACGAAACCAATACCACAAGTTTACAAATAATTGAAGGTGATCTCTATCGGCAAAAAATAAATATAATTGGTATGAAAATTGTCTATGAAAAACATTAGTAATATCTAAAAAAAAAAAAAAAAAAAAAAAAAAAATCTCAAATGGAAACGACGACAAACTAGTTAGCAAGTGAAAAGTCTTGGGTTTCCCTCTTTCTTTTTGTGGTTGCTTCAACGGTAAAATGGTGTTTGCAAGTTCATCTAGCTCTGTTTCCTTAGTTTCAACAGTTGATGAAGACATTTTTCGATTCTATAATTATATATGACGTGACAAATATCACAAAAGATGTTAGCTGCCATGTAGTGACGGATCCAAAATTTTGAGTCAACATGGGCGATCGTTGACCGTCGACCGTTGACAGCAATAAAATATTAACATCCTCGTTTGATGTCCATTTTTTTCAAAAAAAAAAAAAAATACATTTTGGAATAGTAATTTGATGGAGAATGTGTGGTTAAAAATAAGAAAATATTTTGAATTTGCATGAAATATTATTTTATTGAAAAATGCGTGATTGAAAAAAATAGAAAAAAAAATTTGAAAAAAAAGAAAAGAAAATCAAACGACGTATAAAATTTAAATATAACAATTACTTTGTTCAAACTGAATATATATAATTATGTTGTACAAATTAGCAATATTCACCAAATGATATTGTTGCCACGTTTTATATAATTCAAAGAAAGAGCACGAGTTTAAATTTTTACAATTGCATTGAAACCGCTAAAATGTAAATTTAGGCTCAAAATTTAACAAGTATCATAATGATCGAACTTTTAATAATCCTAAGGAGAGGTCATAGGTTCGAACCATCTCCCTATTATATTAATTTTGGTAAAAATTGTAGAACTAAAAACATTTGTAGAACTAAAAATATTTTACAATAAATTGGTTGGGAAATGATTCGAAACCGGGACTTCCAATATGAATATACAAGTTCTAACCAGCTAAACTAAAAGAAATGTTTGAAAATAAAATGAATTATCAATTATATAACCTAAAAAGTTTATCTATTGTTAAAAAAAAAAAAAAAATTATTCCCGACGGATCCAACACACATGGTCGCCAGGGGTTGCCGAATGCTGAATCCTCCACATTTGCCATGTAATAGATTTAACACATCATAGTACAATCCATTATTTGTCAACAACTATAAAAAAGAGATTATTTTGTAGAAAATACTGTTTAATAAAGCATATAACCTATCGTGTTACACTAGTTTTATTATAACAAACATAATATGTAACATGGTATGTTACATATTATAGAAATCACGACTTAGCATGAAGTATAAATAGTACTTTTCATAGCGTACTACATGTCAAAAGAAAGCTCGACACGGTTTTAATATCTGAAATATGTTTTTCTACATCCCATACATTTCATAGCATACTACACAGGAGAAGAAATAAAATACTTTTAATAGAGATTTATTTATTGTGATAAAACAATTCATGATCCATCACGTAGCATTCCGAACAACAGAGATAACATATCATGGCAAAAATCGTTTTTTTTTTTTTCAGTATGTCACTTATATAGCCATGTTTGTAACATAAAATGTAACATAAAAAAATTGACATTGCATTTAATTTTTTATTATATAGTCATAAATAACACATCAATATATCAATAGATGCTACATTCTTGTTGAAGATACAACCACTCAAAGTGTCACGGGTTACCTTTCTTCTTAGCATAGAAAGGGACACCGTGCGGCAGTAGTCTGCTCCGCTAGACTACCTTCCGCCTTTTCTCGGGACGAAAGAGATTTTGATTGCAAATATTAGAAAGCTTGAAACACAATTGAAATGAAATTGATCATTGATTACTGAAAGCGAGAAATTACAATTGGAAAGCAGGAAATTACAAATGGCTAGTGCAGGGGGCGAACACTAGAAAGCTTGAAAGTTTTGTTTGAAAGACTATTACCCCCTATAATAGATAAAACAAAAAAACCTAAGTACCGGGAGTAGACGTCTTCTTGCCGAAGAATCATACTAAAATTTATCTATTTTCTATCTATTTTAGAAATGGAAATTACAACTCGAAATGGACTAATATTTACAATGTGCGGCCGAAGTTGGGGCAAACTGCGGCTGCGATAGGGTCACGGGGCTTAATGAAGCTGCGGTCCGTGACATTCTCCCCCATTTGTTTTGGCGACGTCCTCGGAGCCATCGATAAATGATATACTTCAATAAACTGTTTGAAGGCTTCAAGTCCTTTCGCTTGCCCGATTATTCACTCGCTGTTGCATCCGCTCCATTTGACCAAGTACTCCTGAAGATATTTCTTTGATACTTGAGTAGTTTGCTGGCCAAGAATCTCTTCAGCAACATTCTTTTCGGATCTTTTCAATTTAATCCCATGTTGCTTTAGATCTGCAGACTGCTTGTACCATTTCTGAGTGATGTCCACAGTATGAGGAAGTAACGGTTGCTGGCCAATACTGATCTCAAAAGGACTCTTTTTGGGAGAAGAGCTCTTCTGGGCAGTGAAGTGCATCTGAGCCGCATCCAGAAGTTTTACCCAAATTTTCTGTGAAACAGAGATAAAGTGCTGAAGAGAATCCTTCAGCTCGGAATTGAAGCGTTCTGTCTGTCCCTCAGATTGTGGGTGAAAACTTGAACTTGTGCTCAAAGTTGAACCAAGATGTTTGAGCAACTCGGTCCAAAGTAAGCCAATGAATCGAGAATCTCGATCACTGACGATATCCTTAGGCAGTCCCCAGTATTTGACATTCGGTTTGAAGAAGAGTTGAGCTGTCTCTTCGGCTGATGTATACTTGGACGCTGTAGTGAAAGCTGCATGTTTAGATAAGCGGTCTCTTTCAACCGTTGGCAATCCACGACCGTAGTCCATCGATACACTCTCGACTGGTCTGTTCGGGATGGAGAGAGGCTTCAGTAAGCCTGCCTTTTTCTGATGACCCGCTATATCTGGCTGACAACCAAGACAAGTTTTCACATAACTTGCATTGTCATCCTGCCTCTGAGGCCTGTAGTATGCACGTTTCAGTAGTGCATAAGTACGCTCGACGATAGTCCCACTTCCACACTTTTCTCCCAGTTGTTTCCGAAGCTCTTCAAGCTCTGGCTGAGACTTACGGTATAGTGCCCTAGTGGGAGGTTTGGTACCCGAAACACATTCGGTCTTACAATCAATTGCCTTCATCAGTGGCAATCCCCTTGGTAACTCATCCGGCATGATGCCCTCGGATTTCTTGATAAACCTTCTAGCAGGTTTCGGGACAGAGCTAGTCGCCTCTTCGATCTCCTCTGTTCGAAGGGTGCACAAAAATGAGGGTTCATTCCTCCTGAAACCCTTACTGAATGGCATGGCTGAGATACTCTTCCCGTTTGTTTTCCCAGCTTGTGTGGGAATGATGAATGGCTTACTACCCATCATCATTAACGAATCAGCATACGGCAACACTACTGTCTTAGTGTCCCGAAGAAATTCCAATCCCAGAATGAGCTTGAAATCATCCATCTGAACTGTCGACAAGTTTGTCCTCCCTTCAAAAGGACCTATCTTGATCGACACAGATTTTGCTACTCCCGCTATTGGTTGAGCAGCGGAGTTGATCGCTTTGACCTTCCCCTTACCTCTTTCCAGAACAAGTCCGAGTCGCTGCACTTCGGAACTTGCGAGGTAGTTGTGGGTAGCACCAGTGTCTACCATAGCCCTGATTGGCTTTCCATTGATCCTCACATCAATGTACATTAAACTTTTCACCCTGCAGGTGCGAGCCTTCGATTCTCCAATCTTCGGCTCTTTCGAGGGATCTCCATCCCTTTTTGTAGCTCGGTGCGATAGTGTATTGCACCAATGCGAGAATGCACCAATTACATCCTCATCCCCTTCGGATTCGATCTCATCATGACAGCTAGCTTGTGGGGTATTTTGCTTTGAACTCGAGCCACCACTTGCTAGTTGACAGTATGCATTTACCATCCGTTTCTGAGGACATTCCGCCACCCGATGTGGTCCTTCACATAAGAAGCATCGCAATTTAGGAGTGGCATCAGATCTGCCCTCTATTGCCTTTCCTTTGTTCCAGTTGCTACTACTGGCACCGTTATGGTTTCCTTGACGGCTATTCTGATAGTTTCCCTGCGAGTTACTCTGACGGGTGCCTTCATAGGCTCTTCCCCCGTTCTGAGAGTAACGCTCTCCCCCATTTGAGTTTGAGCTAGATCTGTAAGGTCTGTTTCCACCTCTAACAGATTGACTATTTCCCGAAGGTCGATCCTCTCTCGATTCCGGTTGATAGTCGCTTAAGCATTCGGCAGCTCCCATAGCCGTGCTCAAATCAGTGACCTTCTGTCTCTGAAGTTCCGTGCGTGTCCACGGTTCCAACCCTTCCATGAAGGTAAATAGCTTATCCTTTTCCGACATATCTCGAATATTCAGCATATGTCCTGAAAAGGCTTTCACATACTCCCTGATGGAGCTCGTGTGTTTCAGTTCTCGTAAGGCCCGACGTGCCTCGTATTCCACATTCTCTGGGAAGAATTGAAATCTGATTGCTTCCTTGAGATGATCCCAAGAATCTATTCGGACCCTGTTGGCCTGAATATCAGCATACTTCGTTCGCCACCAAAGCTTTGCATCTCCACTCAGATACATGGTAGCTGTAGTAACCTTTCTCGCTTCGTCTTGGATCGAAGCCGCAAGAAAGTATTGTTCCATATCGAACAAGAAGTTCTCAACTTCTTTAGCATCGCGTGCTCCTCCGTATGCACACGGTTCTGGAATTCTGAGTCTATGAACAGGCTCATGTGCGGTGGCTTGTCCGTTGCCAACCGCGCGTTGAAGCACTAGCAATTGAGCTCTCAACGCTTCGATCTCATCCTGCAGATCAGGTATGAATTCAGCAGCTTCAGTCATTGCTGCGTTAGCCCTCTGGCTTTCATCCAGTTGGATGCGTAATTCCCGAATTTCCGTCTCGGCCACCTCGACCTTCTCCTCGAGGCCATCCATGGCACAACCCAACCGAGTATTCACCATCTCGAGCGCATCCATGCGCTGTTTCGTAGTCAACTTTGGAGGATCCACCACCTCCGTGGTGTTCGATCCAATTGGATCCATAGCTTTCTTATCGAGGGTCTTGAGCCGCAGCTCTGATACCAACTGTCACGGGGTGCCTTTCTTCTTAGCACAGAAAGGGACACCGTGCGGCAGTAGTCTGCTCCGCTAGACTACCTTCCGCCTTTTCTCGGGACGAAAGAGATTTTGATTGCAAAATATTAGAAAGCTTGAAACACAATTGAAATGAAATTGATCATTGATTACTGAAAGCGAGAAATTACAATTGGAAAGTAGGAAATTACAAATGGCTAGTGCAGGGGGCGAACACTAGAAAACTTGAAAGTTTGTTTGAAAGACTATTACCCCCTATAATAGATAAAACAAAAAAACCTAAGTACCGCGAGTAGACGTCTTCTTGCCGAAAAATCATACTAAAATTTATCTATTTTCTATCTATTTTAGAATTGAAATAAACATTACAAGGAATGAAAATTACAACTCGAAATGAACTAATATTTACAATGTGCGGCCGAAATTGGGGCAAACTACGGCTGCGATAGGGTCACGGGGCTTAATTGAAGCTGCGGTCCGTGACACAAAGACCAGTTATGTCTTGTATAAGAATGATATTGATGAAATTTTCAAGGTTAATGTTGGTAGACAATGAAATTTAACTACGAAATTGATTAATTTTAGGAGTTAAGTTATTTTTTATATTTCACTTTTTATTTTATATATTGCAGTATTTTGGGGATAAAATTTTTTGAATTGTAATAATTGAAAATTTGTTAAAAATGGTGTAATTTCCACTTTCACATTTGTAAACAATCCAATAAAGTGTATGGAAGACAAGAAAGTGACATTGAAACCAATCTATAAATAATAAAGCTAATTAATTATCTAGCTTATTAAGAGAATCACTTTTCTTTTTAATCTAAAAAAAAAAAAAACTGTGTTGTGGCACCTCAGTATCAGCTCGCTGATCCAGCTTTACGTTAGTGGCGCCTAGGCACCCCGTCTCCGTCCCAATTATCTTCCAAAGGTGATTTTTTTTATTTTTTCATTCCAATGTCATCTTCAAGTCAAATACGAATTCCTACTTCCAATGGGCTTCCAAGTAAACTTGAATAGGATTCAACAATAGCATTCCAAATAGAATTCTTCTTAACATGCACTTTAATTAGAACTCTCAATTATCTTCAACAAAGAATTCGGGTCACACCCAAATTTTAATGATCTTCACCTTGGCATAAATTCCACTGTAATGAACAAAATTTCAAAAAAATCTCCACTTAAAGACAAATTCCATTGTAGGGAATAAATTTAAACTCTTTAACAAAAACACAGACGAATTTCTCCATTAAAAAAATTCCATCTGAAAATATTATCCACCTCTACTAAGTACTACCCCCAACTAGGAGCAAAAGTGATCTAATTACCACCAAACAAGGCTGAACTAAGCTCTATAACAAAATCACAACTGAATACATCAAAAAGTTTCTCCATACACATGTTACAATTCCCTAGCGTCAACCACTATAGCGTCGTTTGAGATTTTCCCATTTCTTTTCATTTGCCCATTTTCATTTCATTCCCCAAACTGTCAATTCTCCTTCTCAAACCCAAACCCTCAATTTTCCTTCTCAAAATCCGACAATGAAACCGTCAAATAGAAACACGCCGAAGCGACAAGAGTCGAGAGCAGCTCCCCGAAACCTTTGAGCTTCCCTTTCGCTTCTTCTCCAGCCATCTTGGAGATTTTAGTCCCAAAACCTTTTCACACGCATCCATACCGCTCCCCATCGTTCGTCAATCCACCACCATTAATTTCGCTGAGTTGCCGTCTGTCGTTTTTTTAAATTTCAGTTGTTGTAAATTGTTGTTTATGATGAATAATTTTCCCTTTTGTTTGTAACTTCCTTTTTGTTTATTTGCATATTTTTTGTTGGAAGTTTCAAGTTTTCTATTGAAAACTTTTTGCAAGATAGATTTAATTAGTGATGTCTCCAAAAATAACCAAAAATCAGTCAACGCTATTATGTAGTCAACTATGCTACGACACGTGCCTTGCACGTGCGTCTAACTAGTTATTAGATATGAATGAGATGAAGCTTACCTTGATTAAAATGGAGGAAATTCAATGAATAGGCAAAAAAATGGTAAGATGAAGAGAGGCGCAGCTGCTCAGCTTCGATTATTTGAGAGACAACGAAATGATTGAGAAAAACTTAGATCACTAAATTTGATTCATTGAAATTTGAATTACAAAGTTAAGCTTAGGCTGAGTAAAAGAAAATGCTAATTTGGGCTCAATCAATTAGATGGCGAATGAAATAGAAAAATAATATTTTTGGGCTTAATTAATTAATTAACAAATTTATTTGAAAAAAAAAATGACTTATTTAATAAGTTCATCTTCTTATATGCAGATCAAGAAGAAAAGAGTTAAAAGTCTAGACATTGTATATATATGCATTCTTCGAGTTCTTACTCAAGAAGGGAAAACAATAAATATAAGTCAGTATCAATATTGATACGCCTTGCCCATTAATTCTTCCCCTACATTTCATCCTTGAACTAAAACATTTCTGAAATTTTTTGCATCAAGGTCATCCTCGTCTAAATATTTAAGTATAGGCCAATCGATAGTTTGGATTGAGTTGATATACATTCCAATATGTTAGAAACTGGAATGCCCTGATATCAGTTTGTTGTGAAAAGTGGAGATAATATCGGATTAATCCAATACCACTTTGTTGCAGAAAATAAGAGATTAAACCACAATATGAAGTAATTGTTTATAATGTTTCTAACTTCTTACTAAATCATAATAAAGAGCCAAATATATATATGGAAAAAATAAAGATGTCCAAACTTTCATAGTAGAGCTGTAATTGAAGTAGAATGTCAAAAACGAAATTCAAAACAGAAAAGAAGATCAAAAAAAGACAGTGTTGTGGGCGCCTCAGTATCGGCTCGATGATCCAGCTTTACGTTGGTTGCGCCCGTCTCCATCCCAATTACCTTCCAAAGGTGATTTTTTTTTTTTTCATTCCAATGTCATCTTCAAATCAAATACGAATTCCTACTTCCAATGGGTTTCCAAGTAAACTTGAATAGGATTCAACAATAGCATTTCAAATAGAATTCTTCTTAACGTGCACTTTAATTAGAACTCTCAATTATTTTTAACAAAAAATTCGAGTCGCACCCAAATTCTAACAATCTCCACGTAATGAACAAAATTTCAAAAAAATATCTACCTAGAGACAAATTCCATTGCAAAGAATAAATTTAAACTCTTTAACAAAAACACAAATGAATTTCTCCATTAAAAAAATTCCATCTGAAAATATTATCCACCTCCACTATCCCCAACTAGGGGGCAAAAGTGATCTAATGATCATCAAACAAGGCTGAAATAAGTTCTGTAAAAAAAAATTGCATCAAAATAAGGATTTTGGCTAAAATCAATACCCTTAACCGAATTCAAATTATCAACAAAATTAGCAAAATTGTACCTATGTGGAATCTTATGGGAAAAAATGGATCTATTTCTAGTAATTGAGTACGATGACATCGTCGATAATTCTTGACAAGTTTTACTGACTTGACCGTCGAAGGGTCTTCAGCCGGCACCATTCCGGTGTCCTCTTAAGATCTTTTGCGATCCTTCTTTCTCATTTTACTTTTCTTGAGTTCTGCATGTTTGCGGGTGGCCTGATCAATCCGATTTTCTCAATTGTAAAATATATTGTCTACAATGAATATTTCAAATGAAATATAAATGAAAGATAACTAAAACTGAAAGTAAATTGTGATAGAGCTTCATTCCTTACCTTTTCCTTTGGAAATTAGAATATTAAACTTAATTTTGTGTGAAGTTATCCTTGAACTTTATTCGGGTTCAAAAGGTTCATGGATGACCAACAATAACACAAAAACTAATTTTAATTATAGAAATTCTTAACTAAGGGATGCTTTATTTCAAAGTTGAAGATAAGTTCCTTTCTTGTATCAAGGAGTCTACAAAACTTCTCTAATAAGAAAATCTAATTTTATTCTAGGATCCTTCTTTCAAGAATTTAGTTATTAGGGTGACACTCTGACTGTTTAAATCGACAGCTAGCATTGGCCATGTTGAATAAAATTTTGAGTCTTCTCGATTTAACAAAGTCCAAATTTTAAATTTTTTGTATGAATCAAAGAATTATGATGCCCATTTTTTATATTCACGAATGAAAATATTTTCTTCCGCGCATCACATTTCCTTTGATCTAATGGCAAATGAGTCTCTGACTTCAATTAGTAATTACTTTGTAATTTATACTATGCTACAACTTTTTAATTACTCCTATAATTATAAGAAATTGGAAAATAACTGTGGAGCCTTCCATCTGTTTGAGAATTTAATGTCAATTACTCATTCTAGAAGAACATTAACGAATCTCTGTAATAACATAGGATATGAAATAATCTGAACTATGTCAAATCACTTGAACAATTAAAGAAATTAATACAAACAATAATACATCGAAGGGGAAGTTCATTTATTTGGCATTTGGCTGAAGAACAACCATGTTATATAATGGTGATGTCGTCCTTGTTGAGATAATGAAGTTCAGGCACATCTTTTTTCTTCAGCGACTCGAGAGTTGAAATTAGCTTGACATAAATTCCAATTGCTCTTAGCCCACTGTCGGCAATGCCATGAAATCCTCCAAATTGATGTTTTGAACCAAGATGAAGCATGAACCGTTTATCACTTTCTAAAGGTTCACCAAAAGGTCCATGTGTTCCCAAATTGGTGCCAAATGTGATTGATTTTATGTAAGGTTTGCCAAAGACATTGCCATACTTACCGCTAACAGAAGTAATATACTCTGAGGGATAATTGAGATTCACCTGATAGCATTCCCATAACACCATCAGAAATATAGTTCAAAAAGAATATTAATTTATCGAAAAGGAAATTGTTTCGCTACATCGAGTTTGTACTATAATTAAGAGGGTATTTGTGAGAGATTCGGACGATAGAGAAACGATGTGCAATGATTTAGATCTTGTCTTCAATTCATTTTTTCGATAAATGAAGGTTGTGAGATGTGAACTCATATTTTTGTGTGGCTTTAAATATACCGCGTTAAATCAAATAATAATGATCTAAAAGTTTAAAAATGTTAAGAGAGAATACGTGTATTTATTTAAATTTTGTCTTCAACCCTCGTCTATGCTAATATATAACATAATATAAAAAGTAAAAGAAATTAAAAAGTTCTCACGATTATTAATGAAAATGACTTGAGAAAGAAAATATACTCACGATATTAAAATTATCTCCTGCAGTAGTGTGACCATGTCTATCAGACAACACCAATTCTCCATCATCATTAGCATATAGAACTTGAAGAGAATGAATTTTAGTATCGTGTGAAACAAAAATCTGAACAATTTCAGTTCGACCCTTCTCATCCCATATATCTCCGAGGTTTACGCACCCCACTGGACCAATCTTGACCATATTGCTATTCTCCATCTCTCAAAAACTTCACCCTCCTTCTATTATATATACGTACGCTGGAAAATATCATGTGCTTCTATAGGCAGGTATATATAGATGACAAATTATTCCAATCTATTTTGGTCCTTTTTTTTAAACTCATTTTCGAACACGTGATTTTCATCGGTTTTTACAAAATTTGCTAAAAATCTGATTTTTAGCAACTGTTATTGTTGTGTCAAATGTGAATATCTTTTGCACTTTACGAGCATTTCAAATAAAATACGAATTAATTATATTTTTTTGAAAAATTAAAAGTAGATTCTAATATTACTTTCATTTTCCTTCGAAAATAAGAGTCCTATATAGTCTTAACTTTGAGGAAAGTTATCCTTTTTCTTTCTTCGGGTTCAAGGTAGAATAAAGCCAAAAAAAAAATATATATATCCGTTAAACAATTTTAATTATATGAATTATGATAGTTATTGAGTTGTCTCACTATTTCACTTCGACCTTTGGACTTGGCCTATTTTTTGCAACCAGAGTTTGGCCTGTAATGTGCAAAGTCGCATTCTTGGAAACTTGTTTTTTACATAATAATGGTGATGAGATCTAGCCTTACACGTGATGCATTTGTGAGCGTTGGATATGAATTCTGGGGTGCAATACAAAAGGATTCTCTGTCCCCATTTTCATACGAGTGGTATATTGATTAGGGTTTTCGTCAGTCTCTTCATTTTCTCTCTGTCTGATCTTCAATTTCTGTAAATTTCGAGTAGATTCTTTGATTACCATGGAACAATAACTTAACATCAGTGACCAGATAGTGCGAAATAAAAACCAATACAAGGAAAGAACCCGATTATCTAAGACGCGGGGTTACTCTGCTAATAGACCTCCGCCTTTGGACATAGATCCCCACTCCCACTCAGAATGGTTNACAAGGATTGGTTGTCCATCAGCGATTTCGAACATTACATATGATATGTGAATTGAAATGAAAGAATTGAATTAATAGAACCGACCGAGCGTACTCTTTTTCCCTTTTTTTAGAGCGTGTACACTGAGATTGATTATGGTTTACTATGGTGAACTTTATATTTGACGCGAGAATAAAATATTGAAGGAATCTGTGATTGCTTCATACATTTGTACCGACACATTCTTGGCTGATTTTAGTAGATCAGAACTATATCTATTTGTAAATGCCCAACAAATAAGTAACATTTAGAGCACGTGAACATCCAGATCCCTTGGTGAAAATTCTTGTGTAGAATCTTTTAATTCTATGATTTATTTCCTGAAAATGTTTTCTGATTTTTGATTGTTTTGACAAACTCGTTTGGGACCAACAAATTATTTTTCAGACGATGCTAATGCTTTGTTTCAAAGACGAAATGAGTTTCATTCTTGGGTCGAAGAGTCTGCACTCGAAGCTTTTGAGTTTGTTCATTAATTAAGCCAATATTTAGTGATTTTGACAATACTTTACTGTTAAAATAAGCAAATATTATCCCAAAACCATCAGAAAAGGTTTTCCCGAACTTAGGTAGTATTTTCATTTTGTTTCAGAATATGCTCATGAACTTGGACCCCCCATTTGAAACGAACAGAAAACAAGTTTGAGTAGATTAGACACTCCATGGAATCCGAGAAATCATGGGGAAAGAGAGACTTTCAAGTGTGTTAGAGCTGGATTTGCGGTTTCAGTTAGTTCTCTTGTTGCCTTTAGAAGCGTTTTGCTCTGACAGCATTTTCAAAACATCTACCAGTGCCCTCAAACGATCCAACATGTTCAAGCCATACAGAGCTTCCACAAGAGACTCCTGAAACTCGAAGCCACTCTCTGAAATGGGATACTGCATTTGCCCGAGAGAGAGCGATGGATGTCAATATTGAACAGAAGGATAAACGATTCAAAAGGCGAGCTTAGATTCACCTGAATAGGCTTAGGTATCATGGTTTTGATGAAAGGCCACCATCGATCCTCCACTACAGATTTAACAAGACAGCAAGCTCGCAACCCTTCTATACCAGCAAATCTTCCAAATCCACTCTCCTTCACACCTCCAAATGGAAGGGACTGAAATATATGAAAAGTTAGAATGCTGTGAAACATAAGAAAGTTCACGGGATTGCGTGAGAAGCTTGTGCAAATAGTTTGAGTCATCCAGTATTTAAATTTTAAACCAAAAATAGAACTAAAAAAATTTAAATTACTTGTAAACAGAACTAAGTTACTTATCTGAAATTAACTCTAGCCTTACTTTGAATACAAGTAATTTATTTTCAACTTTGATAGATAAAAAACTATTTATTTTAAGCTTAGCTGAACATGCTTATAACCAACAATTACCAACAACAAATTAAGCCTTATTCTAAAGTCTAAACAGAGAGATTACCTGGCACATATAAGTCGATGCAAAATCATTGATTGCAGAAACTCCAGTGTGTATCTGGGAAGCTATCACTTTGGCACGGTGCTGGCTGCCAGAAAACACAGCGCATCCAAGTCCATACTTTGAATCATTTGCAAGTTCAACAGCTTCTTCATCGGAACTAAATTTCATTATCGGCATAATTGGTCCAAAAGCCTGTGTCAATTACAATATATAACAAAAGAATAAACTTCCGTTTCCAGGAGATCAAACATAAGATGTCAAGAAAATTTCTTACCTCTTCCTGCATCAGTTTCATAGTATGGTTTACATTTATAATCACAGTAGGAGGGAAGTATTGATCAACAGCATCTTCACCAATATTTCCAACACTCCCGCGACCAGCAATTTCAGCTCCTTTGTCAAGGGCATCATTTACCAGACTCTGAAGCTTTTCAGAATGCTCCTGCATGCAGATGGCTCCCATATCATATTTTCCATGTAGAGGAGGACCCTGCACAAGATAATCTGTCAGAAGAATATCTATTCAATAAAAACATAATGAGTTGTTTCAATTACAAACTTTGGGGACATAACATTCCAGAATGTGTAATTTAGCTACTACATAAACATAGTACTGATGTTAAACAACATAAACAAAGGGAACACTCTTTGCTCCATATGAAGTATATCTATGCCTCCCTAGCTTTCCGATTCCACGATTGGAGGTAAGCATTTGACCAATACATTATTGTGGAAGTCAAATAGCATTAAATTCAAAATCATGCAAATCATCAAAATATTACCGCTATACTGTCGAGAAAAATTTCAAAAACAAATTGAAATATTTATTGCCGGAGTTCATGACAATCTCTTACTCACAGCAGTTATAGATTTCACAATTTTGACAACTTCAGCAACAAATGCAGAATAAATGTCTTTATGAACATAAAATCTCTCGGCTCCAGCACAATTCTGCCCACTTGATTGAAGAGCACCACGAACAGCAATTTGTGCAACCTGTATAAGTTTAATGATTTATTAACGAGTCTTGCATATGACAGGCACCAGTTCAAAGATGTCAAATAACTGTATAGTCAGCAAAGACTGTCATCTAAACCAAATGGACAACACTGTTGACAGGAGAGCTTCATACATGTGGCACATCCACATCTTCGCAGACAATAAATGCATCTTTTCCACCAAGCTCAAGCGTGACAGGTATTAACGTATCTGCAGCATTTCTCATTATCTGCAGCATCGTGGAAAAAGTAAAGAATCTATGGAACTTTAAGGATAGTAAAAATTAGTGATTTAATAACACAAGTTTGCCAAAGGAATCGAGGTAATTTCCATTTAGGTCCTTAGACTGATTATTAATAATTCTCTAGCCCAATTCAATTCTCTAGCCCAAGAGAGAATCTGACCATTCTACCCACACCCGGTGATCCAACAAATATGATTTTGTCTACTGACGACACTAGCGCTTCTCCTGTTTCAGCAAACCTGGCAAGAAATTTCAATATGTAAAATCAATCAATACAACTTCATGTAACAGAAATTAATGCATAGATCCATACCCAGTTATTACTTCAACTAAATTATCTGGAGCTCCTACAGCAGCGAGGGCAGCTTGGATTATACGCACATAGAAACATCCTGACCAACTTGCATGTTCTGAAACCTGCAGCAGAAACCATACAGATTTTCGTCATAAAGATAATTCAGCTGTTGATCCAATCCAATTAAATATTGCTTCCCTCTGCTCATTTCAAATTAGTCTCTCTCAAATATATTAATTCATATGCATGTTGATGTTCAACGGGAAAGGGATTAAACAAAAGGAATCAACTAATGCAGGTAATCAACCTTGGAAAGCATTGAATGCAGGTATTCAGACCAATCAGAAAGCAGGATGGTAAAAGTAGACTCCAGATAACCAAAAAAATGGTTCTGGAAGCAAAATGTCTTCACGGGAAAGAAAAAGGTGGGAAGATGAAAGAAAGCAGAAGACAATGAGAGGAAATAACAATATGATTCAAGATTCAACAGCCCAACCTGAAATGTAGTAAGTCCCAAGCAGAAATCTAGATAACGGTCATTTATCAAATTGAAACTTTTTGCCTACGACTCCAAAAGGTGAATTCCCAGCATATGGGGGCATCTGAGTTTACTTCATGTTGTGAATATCAGACCATTCTTTTAGACCCTGTATACCTTACATTTCAACCCCACCCCCACCCCCAACCCAATATATATGTATAGCAAAAAGGGAAAGACTATTACACCTGAGACCCAACCAATCAATGTCATCACAGCAGATTCCTACAAGAGTTTATTTATTTATTTGAGGGGGGAGGTGAGGAGAGGGAGGTACCAATTCTTGAATCCTAAACCTTGGCGGTGATAAACACAATCCTTAACCAACCAAGACAAAGAAGAATTGGAAGATTCCTAGAAGAGTTCAAACAAGAAATGATTTCGAAAGAAAAATTTTCAACCTCAGAAAGAATACCTTAATCACAATGCTGTTCCCTGAGAAGACTGCTGCCAACATTGGATTAAATATGTTGTGAAATGGATAATTCCATGAAACAATAGCTCCAATAACACCAAGGGGATGAAATTCCACTTTGGCTGTCTTGTGAATCATTGATCTTCCACAGGATCTATGATCATAAGGTGAGGGCTATCAATTTCCATTGGTTTACTAGGTAAACATTCACTTGGAAAATGCAATCCAGAACACTTTGTGACTTGCAATTTATGCTATATCTAACCGACAATTAGATACTAGAGAAAATAGAAGTGATAGTAGAGAGTAACTATATGCCAATGCAGAATCTTCCCTTACAGCTGAAAGGAAAGAAGATTCAACATTTGGTTCCAGTGACCAAAATAAAGAGAAATGCAAGTAGCTTATCAAAATTTAGAAATACTACAAGGGGGATCCGGGGTCATGTCATGTTGCTGTACTAGCTAAAAGGGGATATTAAACCATGAGAAGAGAACCGTGCACCAAATGTGTTAAATCAATAAAAGAAACAGCCACTGGATTGTATAGTGCCTACAAATATTGTAAGTTTTATCATTAGCAAAAGGTTAAAAAAAAATAGCATTTAAATGCCTTAATTGAGTTTATATAACTTAGTCAAACGTAAGGGTATATGGATAAATTTTTTAACTAAGGAAAACACCGTGTGATTAAGAAATTACCTGTACTCAGGCTTTAGCCACTTTTCACCCTCCGACAGAAGCCAAGTGATCTTCTCACATGTTGTCATAATTTCCCCCAAAGAAGCGTCTACCATGGTCTTTCCGGTATCACGCGAAGAAATTCTAATTGAAGTGGCACAAGTCAGCACTAAGCTAAACCTCATATAATAATTATCTCCACATATGAAATATTGAAACCTTAATCAACATGAAAGGAGAGATGTGAAAAGGAAGTGAAAAAATACTGCATCAATAGTAATGATTGAGACAGACAAACAAACAACCTTACATCACTTGAAAACAAATGATAAATGTGGACTGTGAATTATACAAATAAATGAAGCTATATACAAGCAACTTTTGGAACCCAAATTAATGAAGCTACATACATGCAACTTTTGGGCCCAATTGAAATAGTTTTTTTTGAATACCTTGTAGGATTCTCAGTTGTACACATTGCTAATTAAACTAAGCCCCGGTTTGGTAGGGATTAAAATCAGATTTTTAGTAGATTTTGATTGAAATTGTGAAATGTGTGGTTAAAAAGTTGTGAGACCCATAAAATATATGGTTGAAATGAATTGTTGATTTTGACTTAAATTACGATCTAGATTTTAATCGATACCAAATAAGGGCTAAATATATATGAAAAACGAGAATACTAAAACTTCTGAGTGCTCAGACATCATGAATTTTAATCCTATGCATTCCTTAGCCTGAAGAGTATCACTGAGTTCTTTCATATCGAATTAATGAAGTGTTCGTTTGGCCCCCATTAATTCACATTTTGCATTTTCAGTTCCAAAATAAGTGGGTCCGCTGTGTTTGAATAAAGTGTGAATGGGTGACCAAAACAGGAAATCGGGGACGATTATGACTTCTGCATCCAATGCATATGTCAAAAAAAGTTAATGATATCCGATTTTACCCTTTCATTACATTTTCCCACACCGCAATTCCTTTAAGTTGGAGTGGGCGTAGTAATGTAATTTTGAATTGTAGAAGGAGGGTAACAGAGTTCACCATGCTTCCAATTTATCTGTATCTGACAAAGTTGTCCTACATTTACAATTTTTTAATGGTTATGTTCCCATAGCAAATGTAGAAAGGTTGAATAATCTCTTTAAAATGAGATCCAAACAGAGGCGAATTCCTGTGTCACGAGAAAATGATCCCATGTTTATGTTGCATGCTCCAACTCAAGGGCGGGATCCTTATAATTCATTGAACATGCTGAATATTTTTCTGCTAAAACTTTATTCCTTTTCTCTCTAGAACTGAGAGTTTATTGAGAGGTGCCAAAGACCCTATCATATACAAAATATCCAACAAAAACAGAACAGATGAACTTTATTTTATTCTTCAAGTTATTTATTTTCATCTATATCTATGAGCAGTTAGGAGACCTTACCCGCATATAAGATCCTGGTTTTCAATGATATACTTCAGAAGTATCCTCAAAAACTGACGCCTTTGCTTGAAGCTACTTTGTGCCCATGTCTTTTGAGCCTTCCTTGCTTGTACCACACGCTCCTTAACCTAGGCAATTCGTTTAGATGTCAGTTTTATTTAGTAATAAATAGCATAAACTTTCTAGAATGCTTTTGACCAGGTGTATATCTGTTTCTAACTTTAATATGGTCTGTATACAAATGAGACTCTGTAACTCCAAGAACATTTAACATAGAAAGCTTAACAAAAGTACTAGAGCTTAACTTTATACTTGTATAATGCAGTTCCTAGATAACAAATTCAAGTTGGAATTGCTTCACGTTAATCAAATTCTAGTTTAAATCTATCCAATTCAGAAAGGAATTTAAGACTAACTGTTAATAAAATAAATAAGAACTTCTGTCTTTATGTGCTATTAATAAAGATGATGTGCAAGAAGTCTAATCAACTCTATACCATGAAAACAAGGTATCTTCTTACATAAAATTGAATAGTCCCATCTACATAGAATATATTAGTTAAAGGAAGGGAACACAGTATATGAAAATCCAGCAACTTTTAACCTCATCAGGTCGCAGTGCAGGGAAGTAGCCCATGTATTTCATTGTTGCTGGCTCATAACACTGGACTTTATCTGTTTGTCTTCTTGAAGGTATCTGCAAGGAAATCCAGTCGCAATTTGACAATTCAGATACTAACTTGTACCATCTGCCACAGAAGTACCCTAAATCTAACTTTCAAAAAAAAAAAAAAAAACACAAGTGCCAAATTAAGACAATCCCAAAGATGTAAATCTGTAGTACCCATATGTTATAAGCACTTGAGAAGATTGACGAAATGAAAATGTACTTGAAGAATTCAGTAGGTTAATGAATTGTTCTCCAGTTTTCACTTTTATGCGCTCACTGTCATGTAAGAAACCAAAAGTACAAAAATCACAAAAATTTATTGTTTGCGGTGTAAATAGACAACACCAGATATCTTATACTGTTTTTAATAAAATCAGATGAGCTCTACAACAGAAAAAGAATAATGAATATACAATGTAAAAGCATTCAATAAGTGTTTTCTTTTCCTTTTTGTTCTATCAAAAAAGGAAATTCATGTTTAGCTAAGCTTAAATTTACTTAGAAGTATATTTACTTAAAAGCAAAAAAAAAAAGTTTTGAGTATGTATGACTTGGTCAAAGTAGAAAATAAATTATTTGAATGGACAATAAGGTATGTCTTACGTTAAAATATTTTTGCTATTATTCTTAGAATTAAGAAAAGGTTTTACTTATAAGCACAGCCAAACGTGTTTTGACACAAAATTCACTTAAAGAGTAATTTTAGACTAGATTTAAGCTTAATCAAGCATGCTCGAAGTCCCATTCATCACCAGTGAAATCAAACCCTTCTTTTAATTCTTTGTTTTTTTGTCACACTGACAAGATCAAAGCTAATATCATAGTATTTTTAATGTCTTAATATTTCATTCCACGCACATAAAATACAAAAAGGAAATAAGTAGTTCAATTAAACTTAACTAATAGAAGCTAAAAAAAAAAAAAAAAATAGGGGAAATTACATTGTTTAAAGAAATTGCAGATTTCTAATAGGGGAAACAAAAAAAAAAAAAAAAGGAAAAAGGTGTTTCAAAAACTTACATAGATGAAGCTGTTTTCCCTTGTTTGATTCCCATCATCCAACACTGCAATCATCCAATTCACAGAAGACTCAGTCACCAATGCACATAAATTTATATTCATGATTAATTATGCACTCATTTTTATACACACACAAAAACTGATAATTTAAAAAGCTACAGAAATACAAATTTCATAATCATCCAATTCACAGAAATGAGCAAACTCAATCTCAAATGCACATACAATATATTATAGAAGTATCCGTTCATTTTTAATTGTTTTAAAAAATTAGACAAATAGAAGTATAGCTCAGCTCAACTCTAGTTTCCTTCCTTTCCTAAACCTTTAGGTGCATTTCATTAGCAGTAGAGAATCAAGCGGTCTGTGCGTGTATCCCTAGCATTCATATAGATACATTTTCAAACACACGCAAATTCCATACAAAATTGAAAAAACGAAAACAAAAACACACTCAGAGTAAGTAGAGCAGAGCAGAACCATCAGAGGCGTCAACGTCAATAGACGGCACGTTGGAAGGGATGAGCATAAGGAGGAATCTACAGATCGCGTATGCAAATGCGAGCACCAGTAAAGGCCACCAAAAAGCCATCATATCTGAATCAAATTGATTAGCTTCAAAATCAAACCCTAGAGATTGATACAAAAATTCCTAATACAAATTAATCAAATCGAATCAAGGCGCACTCTACGAGCTAATAAATATAGGCTCAGCTTCACTCACTGCTTCACAGTTCAATGCTCAGTTTTCCACTCCTATTTCTTCCCTCATTTATATATAGTTTTCATCAGTGGTTTTTGGTAAATATTTGGTGAATGTTTATTAACCACAAATTAAAGTCTGGTTTTAATTTCAAAATAAAGTCAATCATCATATATATATATATATACAACTTTTTAATTACACATTTTATCAATTTTTATCAAAATTTATTAAAAAATTAATTTTAATCTACAGCAAATAGGGGCTAAAATTTCCGTCTGGTTATTGAACTTTAAGTACTCTCAATTGGATCCCTAAATTTTAATTTATTTTAGATTACAAATTATTAAATAATTTGAAATATAAAAGTAAATGGAGTAATGGTCCATTCTACCTAGCTTTTAGAAAGTCAAAAATTGTTTTTAAATCTATTTGATTAATTTTATAAAAGTGAAAATTACATATAAATATATTTTTTAAATTATCATTTCAAAAATCAGATATTAATTTAATATTAATAATAATATTGTAAGATTAAATTAATTTACATACCAAACCTATCTTCATCCACCCACCCTACCAAATTTAATTATAAACCTAATTACTTTCTGCCTCGTTTCTCTCTCTATATTTCTCCATTCTCTCACTATTCTCTCACATGGACCATCATCATCGGAGACAACCTCCCAGCGCCGCTGTGCAGCTGTGCACTTCACTGTGAAGCCACTCCACAAGCTGCTCTGTCGTCTCCGCTCTCCTGTCTCTCTTAGTCACGCGCCACATCACCGCTTTCCCTATAGAGAAGCCTTCGCAGTTGTGCGGCACTGATTTGAGCACTACAGCGGTGTTCACAATGCCACCAGTTCAGTCGATGTTTTTGTTTTTATTTCTGTTTTAGATTGTGAGGTGGCGGTGATAGTGTAGCTGGGGAGATTTTTATAATTGGCATTGGTTAAACATATTATTTGGCTTATCCATAAAAAAATCTATATTATCCTTAATGAAATGAGTTATTATATATTGCATTTTATATCCCTACCTTTTTAGGATAGTTTCAAAATTCATATCTATCTTCTATTTTTCCTATCTTAGATTAAATTATATAAATTCATTATATGATCTGTTAAATTACAATATTTTATAATATATTTATCACATTCTTTTCGAAATTTATCATATTCTTCAGATGATTTATCCATATCTTCTATTAAGGACTCAATGTCATTTATTTTTATTAGCATGTCTTCCAAAATTTTATCTAAACATTCAACTGTATATCCTGACATATTCAATTATTAATATGAACATTGTAATAAACATTATGATATAAAAGCAAATAATTCTAAATATGATTATGATATTAGGATATAATTTTTCAAAACAAAACATTATCATGTTGATCCTTACGATTCTCTAAGATCTTAGAAAAAATCATTCTAATTTTAGTTAGAAATTGTAGTTTTACCTTAGATCTGGTTTTTTATTCTCAGAACTGAGTGACCTTCCAAACTCTGAATCTGCAATCTATTCCCTTCAATGACCTTCTGTCTTTACGGGATTATTGTTATTTTAGCTACTTACTCTTCACTGTATCACTTCTAAAAATAATTTTCTAAACTTTGATTAAAGAAAAACTTTATTTGATGTTAAAATAAGAAAGAAATCTTCTATTAGATCTTTCAAGAATTTATGGGAATAATGATTTAGAAAACTATTTCTATCTTTTTGGAGGATTGGAATGTAGATGATATCTTTTTTATTCAAAGATAATTGATATACAATTTCTATAAGGATATAAATCTTTTGACTTTCTCACAAGCTAAGTGCTCTCGAAATTCTGTCTTTTTATGTAGCCCAAATGCCTCTATTTATACATATTTATATGGTTTGACTCTATGAGTTATTAGTCCTTTATTTCTAATTGAAGTTATATGACATCTACTAGCCCATGTGTCCATTAATATATTTGGTCATATAATATATTCTCTTCCATTGAAATGCTCACCTTCTATTTTCATATTTCCTGCATTTATATGGAGTTTTATTTATCTTATATTACTAATTTCTTCCAATTGTTTATTAGGTAATGTAAGACTTGTTGATCTTATGATTAGTTCTCCATTTCTAAATATTATTTTATTTTCGGGATATTCTTCCTCTCTAAATTATATTATTTCAGGTTTATTTCTTATTATACTTAGTTCATAATTTTTTGAAACTAAATTTATCTATTTATGTGGTTCTACAATTTTACTAATATCTTTGCATTTCTTATGAACTTCTATATATGATTTTTTAAAATAAATGTTTCCATAATTAGAATTAATAAAAATGTATAAAGCTCTATACTTTATAGTCATAATTTGATTTCCTAGTTGCATTATATTATTTTTATGTAACTTAAAATGCAGACATAAAACTTCAAATTTTAATCTTTTGATGAGGTACAATATTTTGGGTAACATGTAAATATTAATTTCTTGTACGCTAAATTTCTTTCTATAGTTCCTAAAATGACTATCTTTTAAATTTATTATTTTTCCATTATGTAAACTTACAGTTATCAATGAATATATTCTTTCTCTTAATAAGGATTTAAACATTATCTGTATTCCTGCTAAATAGATATATTGTATTTTTTCACTTTGTTTTTTATTAATTTTAGTTAATAATTATTATACTGTATTTTTTGTTAAAATATTTAATTTATGTGTACCTCAAGTTGTTCTAACATCTATAGTTTTTTCAATTTTATGGTATTCATTTGTTGCTATTCTTTCTCTTTTCCAAATTCTATCTAATACTTTTCATTTTTCTATTTTTAAATCTAAAGATAATTTTTGTAATTTCTTAAATTTATTATTATCAAATGTTACTTTTAGTCAATAACCTTCTATTCTTTCATATTCTTGTTTATTTATATTATTACTTTCTATTTATTCTATTTCCTTATTCAGATTATGTTTCATTATCTTCTGAATTTGTTTCACTTACATATACTTCTTGATCATAATATTGTTCAATATCAGATCTTTCACTTAATTCATTTTCTATCTCTAAATATATTTTTTGTAATATTTTTACTTTTTACTTTTTACAATCAGGGCTTATATGTCCTATTTTACCACAATTCCAGCACTTACATTGAGTTTTATCCTTTTTATAAGTTTTATTTCTTTGTTGTTTATTTGGATTATATTTCCTTTTATAATATCTTCTCCTAAATTTTATATATTTCTT